>BSWB01000036.1:0-231350 GCA_033239125.1 Fagopyrum homotropicum
TATATATATAGATAGTGACTCACATGTAAACACCCTTATAGTGTTCAATGAGAACGAATTATATCCGTTGGATCGTTATAATGGATGACTGTGATTAAGCGAAAGTTTAATGAAAAAAAAATAAAAATAAAAATTTAAACTTTATATTTGGAAGTAATAAGCGCGTGATAAACAAACCTCCCATAACTACCCAATATCAAAATTCCCTAAAATAAAATCCCTAAATCTTTTTAGGGTTATCTGTGTATTCCGCTTCTTTCTCCCGTGTTGTTCGTACTCAAGCATGTCATCGGTGCCGTCCTCTTCTTCCGGTATTCGTTGCCGTTTATGGAGCAGGTGTTGTTTCCCCCTCCATTCTACAGTAGGTATTGTGTTCACCGGTACCGTGTTCTTCCTCCTAATCAAAATTTCACCGTCGTCTTCTTCTTCTACAGACATTCGATTCCGACTACTGTATTATTTGGCTCGCCTTTCCCTGCCGTCACTCGAGGTAATGTTGATGAACTTTTTGTTTCATTGATTCCGATTAGGTTTTTGCGGTTTAAAGTAACGAAACCCCTAAATTTGTTACAGTATCGTCGTCTTCTACTTCTTCTTCCGGTATTCGGCGCCATTGGACTCGTCGGTAAAAGTTTAATCAAACTCCATTCTGTATTCGGTCCTGTGTGCGCTGGTATTCGGCGCCATTGGACTCGTCGGTGAAAGTTTAATCAAACTCCATTCTGTATTCGGTCCTGTTTGCGCCGGTATTCGGCGTCATTGGACTCGTCGGTGAAAGTTTAATCAAAATCCATTATGTATTCGGTCCTGTGTGCGCCGGTATTCGGCGCTCTGCCTCTTAATCTCCTTTTCATTGTCGATTGCTACATAAAATAGGGTATTCTTCGACTAGCCGCAACCCTCCGTCACACGAGGTATTGTTGATATCAAATTAATTTTCTGGTTCATTGATTCCGATTATGGTTTTCGGATTTTTGTTGTTGATTTTGAAGATTTGTTGCCGATTTTGGGTTGGTTGTCCATTTTTTTTGAATGTTCGTCATGCCTTGTCGAATGCGAGTTATGCTACAGACATTATACACTTGCCTGTTCATATATGATTGGTGTTAATGGCTATTGATTTTTATATTTGGTACGAAACTAGACAAATTGATAAAAGAAACTCTATTTCTTTCTAATTTTTGCTTATACTATAACTGATCATGGATGAATGTTGCCAATTGAATGACTATTATAAAATACTTGATGAATCATAGTCGATGAAAGCAGTGACTACAAAACTAATGTGCAAATTCGTGTTGAGCAGTAATGAGACATTGGCTATGCTTATGATATATTCATGATTATGATGAGCTATATTCGTTATTGTTTGATTGTTGTGTTCAGAAAACATGAAGCTATCAGACAAGAAAGAACATATTAGAATTGGGAAAAGGAAGGCCGTTTCAGTTAAAGAATCGTCTGATGAGTCAGAAGATGAGATTATTGTGAGGAATTCAAGATCAAAAAGAAAACACGATAGACCTGCACTTTCGGATGCATGGAAGCGATGATGACTTCGTAGATCTTGTTCCACATAGACAAGACCGTTTGGATATTTTAAGTGTTGTATGTTAAAGAGCACAACCTTTTAATCGCGTATGTAGGGATTAATGTGTTTGACACTCCTGTCTTTATTAATGTCAAATCTCTATGTTACAATGTCAATACTCTTTTGATATGTTGTTTCGGACAACACTTTTGCTACAGTTAGTATAACACATCAAGCATTGGAAGACGATATTTATCTAGTACGCAAACATTGTTTACCATGCATAATATGATGGGTTATTAAGTGTACTCATTACCGAATATGAAAGATATAATTTCAGAATATACATGGCATAGTTAATGAATACTTCATATATTAAGTGTTGTATGTTAAAGAGCACCGATAACCATACATAGGGAGACGAACTTTATCTTGTATGCAAACAACGATAACCATACAAAAATATGATAGATTAATAAGTGTTCTTTTCATCGAATATAAACGATATAAGTATGGCATATGAAGAATATAGTTGCCGAATATATTCGATATAAATTCTGGATATTGTAAAGTTAGTTAACCGGCTTTAGATAAACGAACTAAGTGCATTTGATCGAGGAAATATAACGAGTAACCGGCTTCGTTACCAAGCTGTACTAATTCAAGGAACTACCTAAAATAGTGGAAGAAGATTTTGTTATCCATATCAATTAATATTAATTAATTTGAAGATTTGTTATTTGTAACTACCTAAAATAGTGGAAGAAGATTTTATTGGGAATTATTAAAAATATAAAAAATTACCTTAATTGAGAGAGTGTATTACACATTCCAATCAAGAGAGTGGTTTGTATTTTTTATAGAATATTTAGGTAAAATTTCAGCCTTTGAATTAATCAGATCAAGGGCTACTATTCGTTCTCATTGAACACTATAAGGGTTGTTTACATGGGAGCCAAACTCTATATATATATATATATATATATATATAGTATAGATCATATGAGAACACCCCCTAACGTGAGAACATGAGAACAAATTCGTAATTATTATTAGTTTTGTTACGAATGTGTCATATCGTTTAATGTATTATTCGTAGTTATTGTTGGTTGAGTGGATTATTCGTAGTTATTGTTGGATTCCTAATTATTATTATTCGTAGTAATTATTATTTTTGATATCTACTCTAAATCTCAACCCTTAATAATCACATCCAACGGTTTACGATTGTTCTCATGTTCTCACGTTAGCGGTGTTCTCATGGGAATCACACCCTCTCTCTCTATATATATATATATATATATATATATATATATATATATATATATATATATTATTTTTATTTTTATTTTTTAGCTGGGCTGTCGGGCTAGGCTTTTCGGCGCAGTCGGGCCTAGGGTAGTGTCCAGATCCGGCCCGCCGGGCTTGACGGGTTGAGCTTTTTGGTCCGGCCGGATCTCTTCCTCTGTTTATACCCACCCGTTTTTTCAGGCGGACGGGCCAGACTGAACAAGCCGCCCGAATTTGAAAATGTCTAATGTACTTCAATATAAAGGGTTATTTTTATGAGAAATACTCAAGTGTGTAACGTACGTCAGGAGTTTTAAGGATCGAATCTGATCCAATTCACTAGCAGTGACACTTATGGTCTGATACTCACTCTTAACAAGGATTAAAAAGAAACATTCTTTTGCTTCTCTGTCTTCCAAAAAATCAAGAAAATTTCCAAATAAACACAGAAATCACAGTAAATTGGGATAAAATGTATATCCTTAAATCGGAAGATCTTGCCTTTAGAGAAGGACTTAAAAAGGCCACGACACACGGAACTTAAAAAATTTAACGATCTGTCACGACGTTCCTGTTGCCTGTCCATTCATCTAAGCAAGACTATAAACTTTCCTCCCTAACGATTTCTTAGATTGAACCAGCAATAGGTTGTATCGATCACGTGCTAATTACTTTTCAAATTAAAGAAGAAGTTATATATATACTTCCCATTATATACTCATTCCCCTATCACAAAATCCTAAATGTAATAGGTTATTTATGAAGTATATATTTTTGTATATGAAATATGCTTTTTAGTGTTTTTGGGTACATATATATGTCTACTTTTTATGATTGATGCATGTGCAGATCGAGTTAGGCATGTTTAACTAATAGTTAGGCAATTTTGTGATCTTCGTATTTGCGAGACGTTGAATTCGGTAGTAACAGATTCACCAGTTATAGATCGTAGTATAACACCATCTACAAATAAAAAGAAAGGAAAGTAATTAACATTTGTCATTTGCTCCTATTGGGTAATTGAAATTTGTTAATGAAATTAGTATGTGTATTTGATTTCGGGTATATGTTTTGCTATGAGAGATCAGATGATTAAAATTGGATAATTTGTATGGATATTTGTTTTGGGTATTACAAACGAGTAATTAGAATCCGGTTTGGCTCGAGGAGCTCCTTCAAGACTTTCATATCAGGCCCCCTCTTGATTCCCATTCATTCTGACACTAAATCATCTCAACATTTTGCGGCTTTTATTTCATGAACAAACTAAGCATTTGAGGATTGTCATTATTTTCGTAATCAATAACCAAATATAGTTGAAACATAAGTGCTCAAGTACTCAAGCTTGTAGACTCTTATACCATGTCAAAGTCCGATATAGACGGACCGGTAGGCCCAAACCCGACACATAAACCCGATCCTAAAACCATTTGACAATAAAAGGAGTAACCCACCGACCTTTAATACTAGGCTCGGAGTGTCCACATGTTTCGAAATGGGACCTTATTATCTCCAACACAATCACCGCATATCAACAAAACAATATTTTAATGTATTCATCTTCTCCAAAGATAGATCAAATTCGACCCTTATAAACTCACTATGTTATACACTTTTATGTTAATTCAATAAAAATGGATTATGAAAAGAACGGTACCTGTGGATTATGAAATTTTCAACGACCTCAGAGATATAGATTAGTAGCATGAAATATTTTTCATAAAAAAAGCCTTTATATTGAAGTACATATAAGCATTTTTTATAGTTAAAACTTATTACTCCTCACGAGCCTGAAAAGACGCAAGTTCCTCCAAGAAATGAGTCAACCCTTCGTGAGAAGTGCCACCTTCTTCCACAGCCCTCCAAGCCATTTCCTTAAGGTCCTTGGCTCTCCCCTGCAGCTCCTCCGCCTCAACCCCAACCATCGCCTTCCTCACCGCCATCTCCACCGCCTCCCTCCGAACCCTCGCCTCCTTCACCTCCCGATCCCAATACTGACCCGAACCAACCGAGACGCCAACCTTCAAAACATCCGTTATCAACTTCTCATTTATAAACTGTTCCGCGAAAACCGGCCACGTCACCATAGAAACACCAGCCGAAATTCCCTCTAGAGTCGAGTTCCATCCACAATGCGTCACGAACCCGCCTGTTGCAATGTGGTCTAAGATCATCACTTGTGGGGCCCACCCTTCTATGACTAGCCCTCTATCTTGGGTTCGAGCCTTGAACCCGGTCGGTAGCCATTCCTCATTTTCCGAGCCGTTGGGTCTTCTGACGACCCATATGAAGTTCTGGCCTGACGACTCGAGGCCAAAGGCGATTTCTTGGAGCTGCGCGGTGGCCATATAGACGATGGAGCCGAAGCAGATGTAGATGACCGAGTTGGGAGGTTTGGAGTCGAGCCACCTTAGGCACTCGTGCTCGTCTATGGCTGCTTTCTTGCCCCTTGCCGACTTCGCCTTCACGTTCCGGTTGCACAAGGAAACCGGGCCAATACTCCAAGTCCTTCTACCCATAACATTCCGGTAATGCTCGGCATAGAGTGGCTCCAACTCCTCAAAGCTATTCATAAGGACCCCATAACTCTTCTTCTCCGTCTCATACGCCCCATACATCAGCTTCGTAGCGGCGCTCTGTCCAGCCTCATCCGCCACACCCTTTGCAGTCGGCGACATCTTCCTCTTCGTAAGCCTGACGTCACTAGGCAACCCAGGCACCACGAATTCCTCATCCTCCGACTCCACATCAAGATGCGGCTTATGATTCCTCATCGCATCCGACACCGCCATCCCAAAATACCCAGTGCCATGAAACGTCACCCTCGGAATTCCAAACCTCGCCGCCACGACAGTCGTCCATGCCAGGAATATGTCCGAGACTAGGCAGCTTGGCCGAGGTTGGAGTCGGTTGAGCGCTGACTCGAGTGGAGACTCTAAGAGCCTGATGCCGTCAACGAATTTGTCGAAGACGTCGTTTCCGGTGATGCTCTCGAAATTCTCGAAACCAGCGGGTAAGCCGACTTTCTCCGATGGGAAGGGTATGATTTCGAGGTTGATGTTGTCGGATTTGGAGAAGACGGCGGAGTTGACTGGGGTTGTGATGAAGGTGACTTTGACTCCCCGGGTGGCGAAGTGTCGGGCCACGTCGTAGAGTGGGATCATGTGGCCGTGCGCCATTAGAGGGAAGAAAACCACATGGAGTTCGTCTGCTGCAACCATGGTTTTTCTTTTAGATTTCTGTAAATCTGGGATGTTTTGATCCAAGTGCTATTTGCACAGGATCTATATAATAGGACATTGATCGGGTATTGATCAGGAGGAGCGGGCGGACAGTTGGCATACGTGCATTTCAGACCGAGAGATGAACACAGCCATGTACAGGAACTGCAAATGAGGAATGAAATTTTTTTAATTGGTAATTAAGTATACTAGAGGAGTAGAGGACAGTAAGCAAATACGTTCACAATTCAAATTGAAAATTGGAATCCATATCTATGGTGTTGCCTAGGAGAATGAGATCTGACACTTGAGAAGTCATCGCATTCGTCAGTTACATTTTACTCCCGTCTATCACATACCCATCAACACAAAATATATTTGACCAGTATGGGACAAAGTTTGTTTATTCGGCCTCCAATGCATGCACTCCAAAAACACGTCTAGTAAGTAATAACTTTAAAAATCGGATTTATAAAATCTTGGGAATTACATTTTTCTTCCGACGTGAGAAAGGTATTTGGATTGTCTTATTGTAAGTGAAAGAGTAAACACATGTTTGAGGATATATTTGGTTTGAAAACGAAACAATAGTTATCTAACATGGTAATCTAATATCGGTCACAATGTTTATCGATGGGAGATTCTCACGATGACATTGAGTTTAGAGAATTGAAGAGAAAAGGGAATTTTTGTTCGGATTATGAAGAAGATGAAGTATATGTACATTATGTTATGAGTTTGCTACAAAAATGAAAGGTTGTTACGCAACCACGTCAGCGTCTTCACCCCCGCAAGCTGGTAGGCGAATCAGGATGAGTCATTCCAAGCTTGGATAAGAGCTGATTTTGGTGAACAGAAGGAATAGTCTTTGTAAGGACGTCACCTAGTTGAGTAGAAGTTGGGATGAATTGAAGTTGAAGAAGATCCTCCATGACTTTGGCACGTGTGAAATGACAATCTAGCTCAATGTATTTAGTGCGTTCGTGAAAGACAAGATTTTGAGCAATCTGAATTGCATAACTATTGTCACAATATAGACGAATCGGCTGAGGAGGAGGCATACCAAGATCAGCGAGAAGACGTGCAAGCAAAGTAATTTTTGAAGCTGCATTAGCCATGGCCCTATACTCAGCTGCAACAAAGCTACGTGATACAGTTCCTTGTTTCTTGAACTTCCAGCTAATGGGAGATTGGCAAAGTAAGATCACAAACCTCCTACTGATTTGCGAGAGGTGGGACATGCGGCCTAGTTAGAGTCAATGTAAGTAAGCATTAATGAAGGAGAACCTGATCCATTAATTACCACTCCATGGCCCATTGTCCCTTGGACATATCGAAGTGTATGATGTAAAGGATGAAGACGAGAGATGCATGGCCGTTACATGAATTGACTTAAGCTTTGAACAATTAAACATAAGTCTGGTCTGGTGTATGTAAGAAAATTGTGTTTGCTAGTGAACGATAAGAGGGATCTTCAATAGGTGGATTATCATCTAGAAGAAGCTTGTCATTGAGTGGAAGAGGAGTATTGGTGGGCTTGTCAATAACAAGAGAAGCACCATTTAACATGTCCAATGTGAACTTCCTTTGAGATAAAACGGCACCAGTAGGAACATAACTTATCTATATGCCAAGGAAGTAGTGTAGAATGCCAAGATCTTTGACACTAAAGGTTGTGTCAAGATGTTGCTTGATGATAGCTATTTCATGAACATCAGATCTTGTAATGAGTAGGTCATCAACATAAATAGCCACAATAGTAATCAAGGATGCTCAGTGTTTGATGAAGAGTGAGTAATCATTGTTTGATTGACTATAGAGGTAACGACCAGTTTTTTTCGTTACGCTTTGATAGGGTTAGAGAAGTTTAGGAAACGAATAAAAAAATTTAGTGAGACTAGGTCATACCAGTTTATTTATAATAGTCGTTTAATTAAGTACCTTGTCCTAAGTTTCGGGACGAAACTTATTTTAAGGGGGTACTGATGTAATATCCGGAATTTTTATTTCCGTTTAATTCCGAATCAAATCGGACTTTGAGCCGTTGACGGTTTTCCATTTTATCTAGCAATTCTTTCTTCACAAATTTTATCATTTTATGTAGAAGCTAATTCACATAAAATGATAAAATTATATCAAGCTCTAATTCCTATAATTATTGATCATTTTATGTAGAATTTAATTCACATAAAATGATAGAATGATATCAAATTCTAATTCTTATAATTATTTATCATTTTATGTAGAATTTAATTCACATAAAATGATAGAACTATATCAAACCCTAATTCTTATAATTAATTCTTACCGATGACTTTAGACGAGTTTTGACAAGCTGTGACGAAACCATGACTAAGCTGAGACAAGGCCATGACAAAGCCCGACAAATCTGTGACAAACTCATTCATGGGCCTGACAAGGCCATGACGAGTTTTGACAGATTTTTGACAAGAAAAACAGCCCATCTTTCTTACCTTACCTCAGCCCATGTTCTTTGTTGGATTTTTTTTGTCCAGCCCTTTGCTTCTCTTTTGTGCTACACGGATCTGAACAGCCCTGGAGGCCCAGCGGAAGATGGCCCAACGAGCTCCTCTCTTGTGCGCTGACAAGTAACGTACAACATCCCTGGAGGAGAAGGAAACTGACGACGCTCTCTCTTCCTTTCTCCTTGTAACGTCCGGAAATCACGCAGGAAATCACACACGTATCTCCTCTCCTTTCAGCCACGATTTGTTTCCATCCAGAAGCACGAGAACACTCTCCCTCTGCTGCAGCAACAGATCTCTCCCACAACCGTAGACTCCGTCCATTGAACTCTACCAGCGGCCTTCAACGTAGCAGCGATCTCCAGCACAACAGCAGCCTCAGCGCAGCAGTGGGCTTCGTCCCAGGATCTTCAGCGTGACGGCTTCAGTGCAGCAGTGAGGACCCTTCTGCTCACGAGCTGGAGTGACACAGAACAACCATAGAGGAGCAGCAGTGAGGATTCTTCTTCTCACTTCCCCTTGAATCTTGGAATCGGTAAGGTTGATACCCTTCTTATCCTTGTACTTCCATCCATGTAATTCATGCCTAATGAGTGCCTTTTATGCCTCCTAATTCTACCCAGAACAGCCATAGAGGAGCAGTAAAAATTCATGTTGTTTTCCGAGTTTTCAGGAAGTGACAAGCAGTCATTTTCGAGTCCAGTTTTTGGTATGTTAGACACCTCCTCTATTGCTGAATTTTGGATATGCTTTAGTCAGTAGTACATAGTTGATCATACTAAAATATGGGAAGAATCGGAGTTACGGTTTGAGAGTTATTGTGTTTGAAAGTTGACGTTTTTATATATGTGCTGAGTGTTGGGGAAAACAGCAAGTGATGCTGTTTTGTGAGATGGTTTTGAATAAGTTCTTGATCTCCGTTGGGCTTGAATTTTGGATATGATATAGTTTACATATTTTTGTAGAACATATTAAAATTTGAGAGGAATCCAGCGAGTGGTTTGGGATTTATGATTTTTCAAAGATTGAGCCGTAAGCAGTTTTTTGGTTGTGCTGAAATTCGGTTTTGTGAGATAGTTTTAAATAGGATTTTGATCTCCTTTGCAGCTGAATTTTGGATATATTATATATAAGATTTTATATTAGAACATATCAAATTTTGGGATAAATCCAGCGAGTAGTTTAGGAGTTATGATTTTTCAAATTTAAGACAGTGTGTTGTTCGTTAGGTGTTGTAACCAACTTTAGAAATTTTTGTAGAAGTGATGCTTTAACAGTTTTAAGAAATTCTTTCTCCTATGAGTAGATGGAATATCATAGAGGACCTAAGGAATTATTTCGGAATTTTTATAAGATTATTCGAATTTTATATTTGAAGCTGTAGTTGGACTTTAGTGACTTTTTGGGAAATAGAAAATGGGTAGTTTTTCTAGTTGTTACCTAAAATCATCCTAGGGAGTAGAATATGATCAGTTAGCCTCAATTAAGAATTTAAGTACATATTACGGGTTTTTGGAAGTCTCGGGACCAAGGGTAAAATAGTCAATTTACCTTAAATAAACACTGTAATAACTTCTGCACATAGAATCGTACATCTTAGGAGTTTTAGACTTCTAAGTATCCAAGGAAAAGAGTTGACCCACGTGCCTCCTTTGACAGGCAACTGAGTTCCTGCAGCTACTGATTGAGTGTTGCTAAGAGAGACGAGATTTAATTTGGTAAGTCCACGTACTTACTTAGCTGGCTTCTTGTATGAGTGTAATGTGTATGAGTGGTGTTTGTTAGTTATGATAAACAACGAAACCGGATTAGGCCGACTTTATTATTTACGTAATTGACCCAAGTGTATGATAACGGGTCGTGACATCATCTGCCTAGCTCTTGCGAGAGTCTAGGAGGTTCCCTGCGACCAGCCCAGTCCGGTAGACGGTCAAATGCATTAGTACCATTCCGCGTTGGTAAACGGGGACAGGGGCGAGGTTTGGGAATCCCTCGTGTCACAAAATAAGTATCATTAGTAATAACCTATCACCTAATTAAAGATAATAAAAGGATTGAGTGTTGCATGTTGATTGTGTATGTTGTGTGTTTGTGCTTTTACCTTTATACTTATGCATAGAATGTTAGCTAACGGTTTTATACCGCTTGTAGATGTCTTGCAGGTTAAGACAGTTGTAGAGAGATCCGGAGGGAATGGTCAGCCGGGTCCACGTACATATTTAGTTGGGGACGGGATGTCTTCTGTTCTTCTTATGTGTCATTTTAGTACCTTTGCTTTGTAAGGCTGATACATATTCTTCATGTATATATTGTTTAAAGTTTTCAAATGTTTTAAATACTTTTGTGCCTTGTTGTAAGATCCAAGTTAAATTGTTGTCAAACTAAGGTCGGGACCCGTTGTGAGGTCCTAACCAGTAGCTCCCCGAGTTCTCAGAATTTGGGGTGTTACAATATGGTATCAGAGCTCTGGGTTGGCAACAATGGCACTTGAAATCTTCTGAAAGACCAAATGTATAAAATAACTAGAACCCGAAAGGGGTCTAAAATTTTCAAAACAGATTTATGTTTTCACACGTGCGCACAGTCGGGTGGTTGGGTTAGTAGTACGTTGGATCACCATCGCTCTCTGTGGATCTCTACAACTTAGATCGATATGAGTTAGCATATAGACTTACTATGATGAGTATTAATGTATGTTATATATATGTATAAGTGTAGTATGTTAGTATCCTAAAGGATATATTATACCCTTTAGTTATGATATCATGAAGCGATTATCGCCTCATGATAAATCGGTAGCAGACTTGAAGAGTTTTCAACACAAGACAAAGGACTCGGACCTTGGATCAAGTATTATACTCGGGTGGGCGTCCTAGTAACCCTTGTTAACCATCCAAAGAACTAATAGGCGAAGAAGTAAAGATGTGGAGATAATTTTGACCATAAGTACAATCAAATGAGGAAGAATTCCCGAGTCAACTCAGATAGAAGAAATAGAAGGTCATACAAGGGACTTGGTTGTATGAAGTTGAGAGATGAATTAGAAGAACCATGAAAGAGACGACAAGAGTGCAGATTAGAGATAACAATATTGGAGCAAGTACCAAGTAGAATTGAGTACAACCAAGATTGCGGAATCAAGGACATTACAATCGGAACGGATGCCCCATAGACCATTATGGGCATAAGAAACCAGAAGAGACAGAGTGTCAATCCGGGTATGAGAATCTAAGGTGCACGGAATGAAGACCTACAATTGAGTGTAAAAGCGAAAAGGCAGACCCCACCAACGTGGGGAGGTTTTGACCTCCTCAAAGATATAAGAAGTTTGAAAGAAACCGCGACGCCAATATCCAAAGAATGGAAGCCTGTAGCAAGGTCAACGGAGGTTCAGGAAGGCGATATTACCACCAACACTAGTGAAGAAATTTGTATGGGAGAACGACCTTGCTAGACTCGAGAGTCCAGGGTAACCCGAATTATCACAGGACCTAAGCCACCAACACAGATGGTCCATGCAAAAGGTCTGCAACTGGATGATCATTTCGGCCATAATAATTTCAAAGAAGGTTGCAAGCTATCGTGGAAACTTGAAACGACTATTTATGCCAAATGAATGACACAATCGGACTAGAGAAATGGAGTTAGCTATAAGAAGCCAAAGGGGGGAAGGTAGAACGAACTAAAGAAGTATAAAAGGATTATTGTGAGCAACTGTTTACCTACTAGCTAAGGAAATTTTGACAGATCACAATTAACATGGACTGGACACATACAACTTAATGTAAGAGCGAAAGATAGACTTCACAAGCCGGGAGACATTTTGTCTTCTTTCAAGATAAGAATTCTAAGAAGAATCACAACGCCAGTATCGAAAGGATCGAAGCTCGGTAACATAGTCAATAGAGATTTGGAAGGAAATATTACAAACAACGCCGATTAAAGAACCTGTGCTTGTGAGAATTGTGTGGTGGACTAAAGAGTCCAAGGTAACCCCATTTATAACAGAACATTGGTCATCAACATAGACGGTCCCTGTAAAGGGACTACAATTGGGAGGTAATTAAAAGTCATCGGAACTACAAGACGCTTACCATCTATCGTGGAGTGTTAGGAACAACTTTTAACGTCAGTCGAATGGCACAGTGAGACTTGAGAAAGAAAGTTGTCCCAAAGGAAGAAGAAGAGTGAAAGATAAGACGAACTAAAGAAGGATAAAAGTATTAATCTAGTAGGTGATGTGCACCAAAAGTTTAATACCAGTAGAGATATGAGATTGAGATATGTCAATTATAGATTGACCGATGTCAACCAAGAACGTGCAAGTATTGTTGGATATTGACGAGTTATGTGCCGTTAAGAAGAGATATTTGTGACTGTGGATCTATGGAGTAGCTTTACCGACGCCTTAGAGGATTCCCTCAAGTAGGCAACTACAACCTTCTTGGATGAATTAAAGGTATAAAGAGAAACGTTTTAAGGGTTACCTCTTGGCCAATTAAGATCAAACTCCGGTCAATTCAGAGAGTTTGGATCCGTGGTAGAAGAATTAAGAAAGTAAGCGGAAGAAGTTGTTTTTCAATCGTTGTTTTATTTTCTTAAGGCAAGTAAAGAAGGTACTTGGTACTTCATCCGTATACGACTCATGGTGTAATTGGGAGAAAGAGTTTTGAAGTCAATCATTTTGTACTTACAGAAAAGGTCCTTAGGATTAATAAGTGACAATAGGAGAATCAGAGTAGCGCAGCGGAAGTGTGGTGGGTCCTAACCCACAAACAAGAAGCTCAAGGGTATTGATGGATGTCGTGTCGAGTTTAAGATGGTGATAGTTGGTGAAATGTATTCTAGTTGGAAGGAACGTGAGATAGCCTATGTGGAGTTACTGAAAATATTGTATGGAAACTTATGTGCATGTAGAGGGAATAGAAGGAGACTGCTACCCTATTATGGATCCGAGTGAAGAGTGATGGCTTTGTTACATGTTGCCAGACAAGTAGTGTGAAATTCTGTACTAATAGAATACTCTAGAGTGAGTTTTCAGGATGAATTAGGAAAGAATTAATGATGTAATAAAAATATTGTGCATGGTCTGCACTAGAAAGTTCAAAGGGAGTAACTACCATCCTGAGTCGAAGATACATAAGAATGAGAAGCGACAGGAGCATACTTGCAACCTAGTAACTGTGCTTAAGAAAGCATGCATGATCTCGGAGTAGATTTTATGTGTAATATTATATCGGAACAGAGCATAGTTGCGTTTTGAGTCAGAGGGATATTATCGGTCTGATAACCATGGTGGAGGAAAGAGTGCACTGCTGATGGTATGTTAACAATTATTGAGTAGTCATGATCAAATAACGGTGATAGGAGATCACTTTGTGTCTAATACCGTCATTCCGGACGTATTCTAGGTCACTTAAGATCTTGGAAAATGCGTGATAAACCTAAGTTTGGGCAAACGATATATGAGAGATCTGTAAATAATATAATAATGCCAAGTGAACAAAGAGGATGACCACTAGATTCGATTTTTAGTTGTCTCGAGTGTTAGACCTGAAAAGGGTAAAGGTGGCGATTCCTTACTTGAGGAGTAAGATGACTGAGTAATATTAAAAGACAAGACCAAGTGGGTCGTGATACGAAGAGCATTGAGCACTTGGTAAATGTTGGTGGATGTCCAAGACCTTTGACCTGATTGTGTAGTCAGAACCTTTTCAGAAGGCCGGAAGTAAGTTGTCATAACAGAGGGAAGAAAGTTGAATAGATAATTTTTCCGTAAGGTCATCAAAGGATCTAGAAGTGATTTGTGTAAGGAAAACCATTGGAAGTTTTAAAGCGGTTTAAAAGTGACTGATGGACTAGTTCCCTCACCTTATTGGAGAGGGTAGCTTTAGTTTTCCACGGAGACTAAGTGTGGGAACTGAGTTTGAGAATTTCAGTTGGAGAGATACCTACCGGACACGAGTTAGGTCATCAGATTAGATGATCAGACAGTTGAGCCGGATGATACCGGTGAGATATCCGGTAACCACTCTAGAACATGGTAGCAAGCGCTTGTGATCTAAGTACCTGAAAATATTTAAGATTTAGTGGTTTATGAGAAGCCGATAAGGCTACCTAAGATATGGGGGATAATAAGAGACGTAACATTTCCAAGACCTACGTAGCGATAGTTGTAACCTCGGGAGTGACTAGTTAGGGCTTGACCTTGTATGTGTGATACTGTTTGATTGCTTGTTAATTTCATGATTGAGTGTTTAGTCACTGTTGTGTTCTTTTGGTAACCTTGATGTGTGGGATACTTAGATGGGGAAACGACGAGACTTTTGTGTAGTGATCAAACACACCCATTTGGTGCCTTAAAGGCCGATCAGGATTGTCTTATCCTAAGTTTCGGGACGAAACTTATTCTGAGGGGGATCTGAGGTAACGACCAGTTTTTTTCGTTACACTTTGATAGGGTTAGAGAAGTTTAGGAAACGAATAAAAAAATTTAGTGAGACTAGGTCATACCAGTTTATTTATAATAGTCGTTTAATTAAGTACCTTGTCCTAAGTTTCGGGACGAAACTTATTTTAAGGGGGTACTGATGTAATATCCGGAATTTTTATTTCCGTTTAATTCCGAATCAAAGCAGACTTTGAGCCGTTGACGGTTTTCCATTTTATCTAGCAATTCTTTCTTCACAAATTTTATCATTTTATGTAGAAGTTAATTCACATAAAATGATAAAATTATATCAAGCTCTAATTCCTATAATTATTTATCATTTTATGTAGAATTTAATTCACATAAAATGATAGAATTATATCAAATCATAATTCTTATAATTATTTATCATTTTATGTAGAATTTAATTCACATAAAATGATAGAACTATATCAAACCCTAATTCTTATAATTAATTCTTACCGATGACTTTAGACGAGTTTTGACAAGCTGTGACGAAACCATGACTAAGCTGAGACAAGGCCATGACAAAGCCCGACAAATCTGTGACAAACTCATTCATGGGCCTGACAAGGCCATGACGAGTTTTGACAGATTTTTGACAAGAAAAACAGCCCATCTTTCTTACCTTACCTCAGCCCATGTTCTTTGTTGGATTTTTTTGTCCAGCCCTTTGCTTCTCTTTTGTGCTACACGGATCTGAACAGCCCTGGAGGCCCAGCGGAAGATGGCCCAACGAGCTCCTCTCTTGTGCGCTGACAAGTAACGTACAGCAGCCCTGGAGGAGAAGGAAACTGACGACGCTCTCTCTTCCTTTCTCCTTGTAACGTCCGGAAATCACGCAGGAAATCACACACGTATCTCCTCTCCTTTCAGCCACGCTTTGTTTCCATCCAGAAGCACGAGAACACTCTCCCTCTGCTGCAGCAACAGATCTCTCCCACAACCGTAGACTCCGTCCATTGAACTCTACCAGCGGCCTTCAACGTAGCAGCGATCTCCAGCACAAAAGTAGCCTCAGCGCAGCAGTGGGCTTCGTCCCAGGATCTTCAGCGTGACGGCTTCAGTGCAGCAGTGAGGAATCTTCTGCTCACGAGCTGGAGTGACACAGAACAGCCATAGAGGAGCAGCAGTGAGGATTCTTCTTCTCACTTCCCCTTGAATCTTGGAATCGGTAAGGTTGATACCCTTCTTATCCTTGTACTTCCATCCATGTAATTCATGCCTAATGAGTGCCTTTTATGCCTCCTAATTCTACCCAGAACAGCCATAGAGGAGCAGTAAAAATTCATGTTGTTTTCCGAGTTTTCAGGAAGTGACAAGCAGGCATTTTCGAGTCCAGTTTTTGGTATGTTAGACACCTCCTCTATTGCTGAATTTTGGATATGCTTTAGTCAGTAGTACATAGTTGATCATACTAAACTTTGGGAAGAATCGGAGTTACGGTTTGAGAGTTATTGTGTTTGAAAGTTGACGTTTTTATATATGTGCTGAGTGTTGGGGAAAACAGCAAGTGATGCTGTTTTGTGAGATGGTTTTGAATAAGTTCTTGATCTCCGTTGGGCTTGAATTTTGGATATGATATATTTTACATATTGTTGTAGAACATATTAAAATTTGAGAGGAATCCAGCGAGTGGTTTGGGATTTATGATTTTTCAAAGATTGAGTCGTAAGCAGTTTTTCGGTTGTGCTGAAATTCGGTTTTGTGAGATAGTTTTAAATAGGATTTTGATCTCCTTTGCAGCTGAATTTTGGATATATTATAGATAAGATTTTATATTAGAACATATCAAAATTTGGGATAAATCCAGCGAGTAGTTTAGGAGTTATGATTTTTCAAATTTAAGACAGTGTGTTGTTCGTTAGGTGTTGTAACCAACTTTAGAAATTTTTGTAGAAGTGATGCTTTAACAGTTTTAAGAAATTCTTTCTCCTATGAGTAGACTTTAGTGACTTTTCGGGAAATAGAAAATGGGTAGTTTTTCTAGTTGTTACCTAAAATCATCCTAGGGAGTAGAATATGATCAGTTAGCCTCAAGTAAGAATTTAAGTACATATTACGGGTTTTTGGAAGTCTCGGGACCAAGGGTAAAATAGTCAATTTACCTTAAATAAACACTGTAATAACTTCTGCACATAGAATCGTACATCTTAGGAGTTTTAGACTTCTAAGTATCCAAGGAAAAGAGTTGACCCACGTGCCTCCTTTGACAGGCAACTGAGTTCCTGCAGCTACTGATTGAGTGTTGCTAAGAGAGACGAGATTTAATTTGGTAAGTCCATGTACTTACTTAGCTGGCTTCTTGTATGAGTGTATGTGTATGAGTGGTGTTTGTTAGTTATGATAAACAACGAAACCGGATTAGGCCGACTTTATTATTTACGTAATTGACCCAAGTGTATGATAACGGGTCGTGACATCATCTGCCTAGCTCTTGCGAGAGTCTAGGAGGTTCCCTGCGACCAGCCCAGTCCGGTAGACGGTCAAATGCATTAGTACCATTCCGCGTTGGTAAACGGGGACAGGGGCGAGGTTTGAGAATCCCTCGTGTCACAAAATAAGTATCATTAGTAATAACCTATCACCTAATTAAAGATAATAAAAGGATTGAGTGTTGCATGTTGATTGTGTATGTTGTGTGTTTGTGCTTTTACCTTTATACTTATGCATAGAATGTTAGCTAACGGTTTTATACCGCTTGTAGATGTCTTGCAGGTTAAGACAGTTGTAGAGAGATCCGGAGGGAATGGTCAGCCGGGTCCACGTACATATTTAGTTGGGGACGGGATGTCTTCTGTTCTTCTTATGTGTCATTTTAGTACCTTTGCTTTGTAAGGCTGATACATATTCTTCATGTATATATTGTTTAAAGTTTTCAAATGTTTTAAATACTTTTGTGCCTTGTTGTAAGATCCAAGTTAAATTGTTGTCAAACTAAGGTCAGAACCCATTGTGAGGTCCTAACCAGTAGCTCCCCGAGTTCTCAGAATTTGGGGTGTTACAATAGCCTTGTTCAACATGAATTGTGTGAGCCTATTAAGCCATTGTCAAGATGTTTGCTTGAGACCATACAAAGACTTCTTTAGCTTACATAGAAGTGAGAAAGGATTAGGTAACCCTTGTGGTAGTTTCATGTATACATCTTCATGTAATTCCCCATGCAAAAATGCATTATTGACATCCAACTGATGTAATATCCATGACTTAGCCATAGCAATGGCAATGATGTTGCGTATTATAGTCATTTTAACTACTGGAGAAAATGTTTCGTGGTAATATATGCCATCTTTTTGTGTAAATCCCTTAGCAACTAGTCGTGCTTTATACCTCTCTAATGTGCCATTAACTTTCAACTTCACCTTATGTACCCACTTACACCCAATTGCTTTCTTGGAAGGTGGGAGAGGAACAAGATCCCGTCTGTGATTAGCCTATAAAGCATGATACTCTTTGTTCATAGCATCAATCCAATAAGGGTTGGTAGAAGCTTCATGATAGGATGTAGGTTCAACATAGGAGGATAATGAAGAAATAAAAGCATAGTGAGAAGGAAGGGAAGATGACAAAAACATACCTGGTGATAGTAAACATGAAGATCCAAATGTGCATACAAAGTACTAGAGATAAGAGGGAGTAAAATAAGGTCTTGTGGAATGTCTAAGATGGGTAGAGTGAGAGGGATCAGGAGATGTAGGGTTCGGTGGAGTGGAAGGAGGTGGTGATTCTGAAATGAAAATATCATTCATGGTCCGGAGAAGAAGTAGTAGGTGAGGAAATTGAATCATGTGGTAAAAATATAGAATTATCAAAGGAAGAATCATGGATATAATAAGGTAGAGTTGATATAGAAGAAGACATATGACAAAAAGGGAAATTTGTCTCATGAAAAATAACATCCCTTGAGTATATGATTTCTCTTGCTTGTAGGGTGAGGACTTTGTAAGCTTTCTTGCCAAAAGGGTAACCCAACAAAGCACAAGGAATAGCTTGAGGTTGGAACTTATCTCGACGACAAGTTATGGATTTTACAAAGCATAAATAACCAAACACTTTAAACATGGAATAGTCAGGGGGTTTATGTTAGAGGAGTTCAAATGAATATCTATTGTGGAGGATAGAAAGAGATGATCGATTGATAATGTGTGTAGCCGTAAGGATGCACTCACCCCAGTATAGGAGGGGAATCTTGGATTGATGAAATAAAGATCTTGCACCTCAAAAATATGTTTGTGTTTTCTCTCAAAAATGTCATTTTGCTGGGGTGTATAGGGACAAGAAGTTTGATAAATTATCGCTTTTTGAGCATAGAAAATTGAAGTTGAATGACATGAAAACTCAAGTACATTATCAGAACGAATGACTTTTATTTTGGTTGAAACTGAGTGTTAACAAGAGTATGAAATGATTGAAGGAAGGGAAGATCATTGCTCTTATTAGACATGAGATATGTCCAAGTACAATGACTAAAGTCATCAACAATAGTAAGAAAGTAAGCAAAGCCATTATAGGTGTATTGCTTATAAAGTCCCCGAGTATCAATATGGATTAAACGTAACCAAAAGGTTGCAATGTCTTGAAAGTAAATAAAGGAAAGGAACATCGATGTTGTTTAGCTTGGGGACAAATCTGGCAAATGGAGTGATCTTTGACATCGAAATAGGAATACTAGTGTATACAAGTTGTTCAAATGGTAAATGGCCTAATCAATAATGTCAAAGCTCAGGAGTAGTAAGTCTAACTGAATTAGAACAAGAAGTAGAAACAAGATGTTATGGGAGTAATCTTTATTACAAGATGTAATTGATGAAGTATGGGAAGAAAGAGGTTCTTTGTCTGCAACATGAAGACCTTTGCATGCTTTACCGATCATCATGGAAAGTTTCGTCGAATGGGCTTGGATATAGCAAAGGTCAGAAGAAAAGGTAATGGGAGTTAGCAACTCATATGATAATTTATAGACAAACAATAAATTAAATTGAAAATCAAGTACATGTAGCACATGCTTGAGAATAATATCAGGATTGAGGTGAATTGAGCCAACATGACACACTTTAGCATTAGTGCCATTTTGCATGGTAATGGATAAGTGGTGAATAGGCTTATAAGAAGAAAATATATGGAAATGTGGTGTTATGTGGTTAGTAGTACCACTGTCTATGATCCATTGTGATTGTAATCACGAGAGAAAAGACATAAAGATTTACCAGCAAGACATGTAGTGTGATTATCATTACTCGAGTCTTGAACTGAGTAATTGTTCAAGAGAGAGAGAGAAGTTGATTCATCAACTCTTAAGAGAGGCTTGTAGTAGGTAGTTTATGACCTCTTGAATAACCATGTACTTTCCACAACGAGTTAACACATATCCTGCAATTTTACAATACTCACAAAAGAAAACACTTGAAGAAACAACAGTGGGATAACCATAAAGTTTTCAACACTTGTCAACATTGTGATTTTTAGTCTTACAATGATGAAAAAATGTTGATCTAGTGCCTGGAGATTGATTCTTGGAAGAATTCTTGTAATTGTGAGAATGATTACCTTGATTCTAAGAATAGAGTGTAGTAACATCTTCATCAATGCCTGTTGAGTTGCAAAGGCCTCTCTGAGCTTCATCTCAAAGCACAAGCTTATACACATCATCAAGAGATGGTGAATGAGTCATCATAAGAATATTAGATCTCACCATATTGTAAGAATCATTAAGGCGTATTAAAAATTGTATTATCTGCTAGTCTTTGATCAACGAAAGAGCAACTTTACTTGATCCACAGGTATAGATCTTGCTTTCAATTGAAATCATATATTCATCCCATAGCTTCTTTAGGCGTGTGAAATATAGAGGGATGCGTAAATGTATTTCCTTGTGAAATATAATTCAATTCCTTCAGAATTTGAATTATATGAGTGCGAATGGTTTTACCATATCTAGCACATAGTTCTTGCCAAATCTGTGCGACAGTCTTGCAATAGAGAATAGACTCTGTAATTTCCTTCTTGACGGAGTGCAAGAAGCAAGAGATTATCGTATTGTTGCATTGATCCCACTTTGTTGTAGCTTGGGGATCGGAAATCGGCCGTTGGATATCGCCATTGATAAATCCAACTTTGTTCTTTGATAACACGATTTATGACTTAGTTTTAGGTAATCATTTAGATAGAATTCTCGCTCATTCATGCATGGTTTAGCATTAGTTCGAGACGTTTTGCACTCAATTCATGTATTTTGTCGAGATAGACGTCTACACGGACTTGTGCATGTTTTATAGGTAATTCGGGAAATTTAGGAGCTAAAACGGTGCGTTTGAGGATCGTTCATCTAGATGACACACCCTCGGACTCATTAGGACACAAGCTAAAGGCTAAGGAGGACTCATGGAACCTTGCCAACACTAGCCATGCACCAAACCACAGCTTAATGATCCAAAGCGAAGTTTCTGCACAGAATCACGGTTCTCTGACACTCCACGGCCGTGGAATCAACCGTGGATTTTGCCAGATTCTTATGACAGCTGTGCCACGACTCTCATGGCCAGCTCATGCAAGTTTGTTATAAAAGTGGTCCTTCATGGGCTGTGAGAAGCAGCTGGGAGTAGTTTGGAGCAGCTCATCCATTATCCATTTCTCTCTAACAACAATATTCTCTCAAGAAGAAGAGGTTTTTCTAGGAAGGAAAGTGTCAAAGAAGAAGAAGAAGAGCTCCATTGAAGAGGAGGAGAAGAACACACACCATCACCACATTTGATAGTTTGTAGTGAAGAATTCCGGATTTTATTTCTAAGAGTTGTATGAATCATTGAACCTTCCTTTGGAAGGATTGTAAGTGCTCTAATTCTATTTTCAGTTTGGTTTTGTTTTAAGTTCACTTGTTCATCTCTTTTCTTTCATTATCTTGGAATGGATGTTATGATTTTATGTTTGTTTGTTTCGATTTCTATTATGAACGTTGTAGGCTAAATTGATGAGGTTCTAGGGTAAGGAAGGGATGGTTATGGCTAGGGTTATGATAGGACGGACTTAGATTTACCCTTGGATGACTTGTGTTTATGAACGTAGCTGCTGTTAGAAATCACGGGTAGTTCTTGTCTGACCACGGCCGTGGTTTAGGTAGAACAAACCGTGATTTTCCCTGGTTCGAAGGATCTTGTTTTAGATCTATAGAATGATGAAATCCTAAGTGTTTGTTGAGTTTAACCTACTCTAGGGTGACCTAGTGTTAGTAACTAAGTGTTAGGAGAGACTTACCCGGTAATCCTTACTCTTAGATTCCAAAGATAACAACCCTTAGGTAGTGGTGAGCCTAATAAGCCGCCATTGGATTAAGTGTGCTAGGATAGTTGTTTAGGACTTCCCTTTCCAAGACTTACCCGTAAGGATAGGTTAGACTCCTAATTAACAATCCGGTTTATGTAGAATTCCTATCCTTAGGTTCTTAGAGACTTACCCGGTAATGAGGCCTTAGGAGTGGACTAGTTGGACCATGAGACCTACCCGGTAATTGATCCCAATCTAGAAACGCTTAATCCCAACATATCATAGTTAATCCAAGGAATGAATAGATAACTTGAGTCCTATGCCATAACCGGAACTTCCAACCCCTAGAATTCGTCTTTTCTTTCCTTGATCATTATCTTGTTTATCTTGTTTATTTGTGTTGACTCTTAGTTTAGTTTGATTGTTTACTTTGCATGAATTGTGATCTTTGATTGATCACCCAAAAAACCAACTAAAAACATTTGAGATTTTCATTTCTTTATTTCTTCTTTTCTTTCAACCTAGATCTTTACTAAACTCAATCACAAATCGAATCAATTTCACCTTAGTCTTTGTGTTCGACCTCGGAATACTAACCCTTCTACAAACGTCCCGTACACTGCGGGTTTCGCTAGGTAGTTAGGATTTAGTTCGAGTTATAAATTTAAAACCCATTTGCGCATCACGATCTTAGCGTAACAAGTTTTTGGCGCCGTTGCCGGGGACTAGGTCTAGATTGAGTCTATTTTGTGATTGTTTCTAGTGTAGATCTTTCTTGTTGCTTTTGATCTCTTTTTGGTTTGTGTCTTTGCTTTTCAGGACATCTATTACTCTTTAAGTGTATGCGAAGATCTCGTGGCAAGGATTTAGCTCCATTCGATCCCGAACCGGAGAAAACCCTTCGATCTAGATCCAAGAACATCCGAAAAGAGAAAGAGATGGCCGGAAGAAATCTCCAAGCTGAGTTGGATGAAGCCTTAGAGCAAATAAGGCTAAGAGATAAGCTCTTGGAGGAAGAAAGGAGACTTTCCAATGAGAGGCAAGAGGAAACTAGGAGGGAGATTGAGGAGATTAGGCAAGCTCTTGTTCAAGGAGAGCTTAATCGCCGACAACCTCCACCTCCTCCACCACAACCGCAGCCGGCGGCTAATATTAGGGTTGCACCCATTGCCATTGAAGAGCCACAAACCCTAGGGAGACGTATGGATCCGGCACAAAGAGCACACCGTCCGGGTGTGAACTTAGGAGATCCCGCAGCCCACAACTATGAGCTCCGCCCTCAAGTTCTACAAATGATCCGGCATAATCAATTTGGAGGGATGGAAGGAGAGTCTCCTCATCAACATTTGATGAATTATGAGATCTTGATGGAGACTCTTAGACCGCCAAGATTGGAGAGCAACAACCATAAGCTAAGGGCTTTCTCTTTCTCTCTTAAGGATAAAGCCTTAGCTTGGTATCAATCTATTCCACAAGGGCGAGTTGGTACTTGGGAGGAGATGACAACCGAGTTTTTGACTAAGTTCTTCCCACCTTCCAAGACTACCGAGTTAAGAGGGAAGATCAATGCCTTCGTGATGAAGGATAGAGAGAGTTTATTCAAGTCTTGGGAGAGGTTCAAAGATCTTCTCCTTGATTGTCCACACCATGGCATACCAAAAATTGAGCTATTGGAGATCTACTTCAAAGGACTTGATGAAGATAGCCAATTCAAGCTCCAATCTCTTTCCGGTGGGACATTTATGGAGAAGCATGTGGATGAAGCTTGGGAGTTTGTGGAGAAGCAAGCTTTAGTGATTGAGAAATACTCCCATAGGAAGAGTGAAGGAAGAAAAGCGGGAGCATATGAGGTGAGTGAAGTCACCATGAGCAATTTCAAGCTTGACGCCATCAACAACGAGTTGAAGTCCTTGAGGGAGTTGTGTGCTACAACTTTGAAGAACCAAGCAACCCCTCAAGTGCTTCCACAAGCCAACTTGTCTTCCAAGGAGGAGGATGTGAATTATATGGGAAGGGGCAACTTCAACAATTACCAAGGCCCAAGGAGTTTTAACAATAACCGGCAATTCAACAATTACCGGCCCAACCACAACCATCCCGGATTTTCTTACTCTAACCCGGATGGAGCCTTGAACCCTCCCGCTTCCACAAGCACAACTCCACCACCAAGAGCTTCACAAGAACCTCCACCCGGATTCACTCAACCTCCAAAGGATAGAACCGAAATAATGTTTGAGCAATTGCTAGGAAGGTTGAGTGGTCTTGAGAGCACGGTGACTTCAATCTCTAAAGCTCAAAAGGTTTTGGAAGCACAAGTGTTCCAAAAAGCGGGTGAAGCCCATAGAGACCCGGGAAAGCTTCCCGGAAGAACCAAAGACAACCCAAGAGGCCAAGTGCTGGCTATTACAACAAGGAGTGGGTTGAGTATGAAGGATCCTTTGCCCAAGGACAATGCTAAGGGAAAGAAAGTAGTGGTAGAAGAGGGAAAGTTGCAAGAAGATGGAGGGAAGAGCAAGGATGAAGAGCCAACCTATGTGGCACCGCCTCCATACAAGCCACCACTACCGTTCCCACAATCGAGAGCAAGAGCTCGTTTGGACAATCACTTTGGTAAGTTCCTTGAACTAATGTCCCAATTATATATTAACATTCCGTTCATGGATGCCATTTTAGGAATGCCGGCATATGGCAAGTTTTTGAAGGAAATACTCTCCAACAAAAGGAAGTTGGAGGAGTATGGGGAGATAAGAATGAACAAGAGATCCTCGGAATTGATCCAAACAATGAAGGAGGAGATGCCTTCCAAGCTAAGAGATCCCGGCTCTTTTTGTGTCCCAATAGGAGTGGGGGATGTGAAGTACGAGGCCCTTTGTGATCTTGGAGCGAGTGTAAGCATCATACCGCTTGCACTTTGCAACAAAGTTGGGCTAGGAGAGCCGAAACCGGTCAAGATGACCCTCTACATGGCGGACCGTTCTATCACTCATCCGGTTGGGATCCTAGAAGACATCCCGGTGCAACTAGGAGGATTCTACGTGCCAATTGATTTTGTAGTCTTGGACATTCCGGCGGATTATCCGGTTCCCATCATCTTAGGAAGACCCTTCCTAGCCACCTCCGGATGCCTAGTGGATTGCAAGAATGGAACTCTCTCCTTCAACATTGGAGAAGAGAACGTCAAGTTCAAGTTATCCACAATGACCAAAGGGCCAGCCCTTGATGAGGATCTTTTCAATATAGTCGAGCAAGAGGAATCTAGGGAAATTGTGAGCTCGATCTTGATCAAGGATCCCTTGGAGAAGGTTCTTACCTTAAGTATGATGGAGGAAGGTGTTGAGGAGGCTTGCAATGAAGAGATCAAGGCCTTGGAAGCCTTGGAAGAAGAGCCAAGAGTTGGATTTGAAAGCCACGAAGAGGTCTTGAACAGCTGCAAGTTCCACGGTCAAGATTTAAGTTCCACGGCCGTCAAACTTTCTGGACAACTCCGGGAAGCAAGCTTATCAAGAACCACGGCCGTGGAAGTTGAGCAAGCCGTGATTCCAACCATGGATTTCCCTGGACCATTCCTTGATGATGATCAAGCTTTTAGGAGCCATGAGGAGTCTTCATTTGCTTTGGATTCATCTCATCCAACCTTATTTGGATCATCTTCAACCGATAAAGGTCCTCCTCAACTTGAACTTAAACCCCTCCCCTCTCATTTAAAGTATGCATTTCTTGGTGAAAACTCTACATATCCTGTGATTGTTAATGCATGCTTGAGTGATGATGAACTTGCTAAGTTGTTGCATGAACTAAGGTTGCATAGGAAAGCCATTGGCTATACTATTGATGATTTGGTTGGCATTAAGCCTTCTTTGTGCATGTATAAGATAATGATGGAAGATAACCACAAACCCTCTATTGAACATCAAAGGAGATTGAATCCTATAATGAAAGAGGTAGTCAAAAAGGAAATCATTAAGTTGCTAGATGCGGGAATTATCTACCCTATCTCGGATAGTAAGTGGGTTAGTCCCGTTCATGTAGTTCCTAAGAAAGGTGGGATGACCGTAGTAACTAATGAGAACAATGAACTAATCCCGACTAGGACGGTTACGGGGTGGAGGATGTGCATTGATTATAGGAAATTGAACATGACCTCTAGGAAAGATCACTTCCCTCTCCCCTTCATTGACCAAATGCTAGAAAGGTTAGCTCAACACTCTCATTTTTGCTATCTAGATGGCTATAGTGGATTCTTCCAAATCCCTATTCACCCCGATGACCAAGAGAAAACAACCTTTACATGTCCATGGGGTACTTTTGCATATAGGAGAATGCCATTTGGGTTGTGTAATGCACCCGCCACCTTCCAAAGGTGTATGATGGCTATCTTTTCGGAATACATAGAAAATATCATGGAAGTGTTTATGGATGATTTCTCTGTTTATGGTTCTTCCTTTGATAATTGCTTGGCTAACTTGTCATTAGTATTGCAAAGATGTGAGGAGACAAATCTTGTCTTGAATTGGGAAAAATGCCACTTCATGGTAAGAGAAGGCATTGTGTTAGGACACTTGGTGTCTAACCGTGGCATTGAGGTTGATAGGGCCAAAATTGAAACGATAGAGAAGTTACCGCCACCTACCTCGGTGAAGGGGGTAAGGAGTTTTTTAGGGCATGCCGGTTTTTACCGGAGGTTTATCCAAGATTTCTCTAAAATTTCTAAGCCTTTCACTAACCTACTAATGAAGGATGTTGATTTTTTCTTTTCCAAGGATTGTCTTGAGGCTTTTTGTAGGTTGAAGAACGCCTTGATCTCCGCACCTATCACGCAACCTCCGGATTGGAGTCTACCATTTGAGATCATGTGCGATGCAAGCGATGTAGCCGTAGGGGCTGTTTTGGGGCAAAGGAAAGAAGGGCGGACTCATGCTATTTATTATGCTAGCAAGACGCTAGATGATGCCCAACTCAATTATGCTACCACCGAGAAGGAGTTGTTGGCGGTGGTGTATGCATTTGAGAAGTTCCGCTCATACCTTGTTGGAGCGAAGGTCATAGTCTATACGGATCATGCTGCGATCCGTTATCTACTTACAAAGAAGGATGCCAAACCAAGGTTGATTCGGTGGATCCTTCTTCTTCAAGAGTTTGATTTGGAAATACGAGATAAGAAGGGATCCGAAAACTCCGTGGCGGATCACCTTAGTAGATTGCCTCCATTAGAGCTTGGAAGAGATGACATTCCAATTGATGACTCATTCCGAGATGAGCAATTGCAAATGGTGGAGGAATGCTTGTTCCAAGTGTCTAGAGGAAATGAGCCATGGTATGCCGACATTGTGAACTACTTAGTGTGTGAGGAAGTGCCCCCCGGATTGACATATGCACAAAGAAAGAATTTCTTCAACGATGTTAGGCATTACTATTGGAGTGAGCCACTCTTGTTCAAGAAAGGCCCGGATGGGATGTTTAGAAGATGTATACCGGAAGATGAAATGGAGAGTGTGATCCGGCATTGTCACTCCTTACCATGTGGAGGCCATGCTAGCTCACACAAGACGTGTGCAAAGGTATTGCAATCCGGTTTTTATTGGCCTAACTTGTTTAAAGATGTACAAGGTTTTGTAGCGGCATGTGATGCTTGCCAAAGGACGGGCAACATCTCAAGAAGGAATAAGATGCCCTTGAACAACATCCAAGAAGTGGAAATATTTGATGTGTGGGGTGTGGACTTCATGGGACCATTCCCTTCTTCATGTGGCAATCTCTTCATCCTATTGGCGGTGGATTATGTGTCAAGATGGGTGGAGGCAATCGCCTCTCCTACAAATGATGCCAAGGTGGTAGTGTGGTTCTTCAACCGGGTGATCTTCCCTAGGTTTGGAACACCAAGAGTAATCATTAGTGATGGAGGAAAGCACTTCACGAATAGGAACTTTGGAGCGCTTTTGGCTAAGTATGGGGTGACTCATAAGGTGGCAACACCTTACCATCCCCAAACTAGTGGCCAAGTGGAGATCTCCAACCGGGAGATCAAGGCCATCCTTGAGAAGACGGTGTCTAGGACTAGAAAGGATTGGGCTATGAGGCTCAATGATGCCTTATGGGCATATAGAACCGCCTTCAAGACACCGATTGGCACCACTCCCTACAAGTTGGTCTATGGCAAGTCTTGCCACCTTCCGGTAGAGATGGAGCATAGAGCTTATTGGGCCCATTAAGTGGCTAAATTTTGATCTCAAGGCGGCGGGAGAAAAGAGATTGCTTGAATTGAATGCCCTCGAGGAGATCCGGTTGGATGCTTATGAAAATGCCCGGATTTACAAAGAGAGAACCAAAAGATGGCATGACAAGAAGATCATCCCCAAGGAATTGAGTGAAGGAGATCTTGTCCTTCTCTTCAACTCAAGGCTAAGGCTCTTTCCCGGAAAGCTCAAATCAAGATGGACCGGGCCATATGTGGTGAAGAAGATCTGTTCCCATGGAGCCATTGAGATAGGAGGGGAACATTGTGGGAATTTCAAAGTGAATGGGCACCGCTTGAAGAAGTATATTCCGGGAGCTCCGGTGGAGATAATTGCCCCGCTTCACCTAGAGTAAACGCCCCCGAGTTTGGTCAAGCTAATGACCTTAAAGAAGCGCTTGGTGGGAGGCAACCCATTGGTAACATTTTTCTTTTCTTGATTTGCTTTTGTTTCTAGATTTTTCTATCTTTGTGTGTGTTGTGTCTACTTTGTGTGTGTGCTAGAACATTAGTGGCATTGGAGGCCTTGCTTGACATAGGAATGATGATGATGAAACCCTCATCAATTATGGGTGGAGCGGACGCGGAACTTGGACGGCTAGCGGTGCCTAGCGCAGGTCCCGAAGCTTTGATGGATGCTTAAGAGCTCTCTACCATGGTTGATAAGATCATCGAACATCAATTCACTATTGAACAATCCCGAATACCATAGCAAACAATTTTACATTGTGAGAACCTTCTTTCACTCTCTTTACTTGTATACCACATTGGGGACAATGTGTTTCTAAGTATGGGGTGGGGTTTGCATGATCCTTTGCATGATGAGCATCTAGGATAGTTTAAAATCTTCACATGTCTTGCATTGTACATACTTAAATCGAAAATCCCATAAAAATCAGAAAATTTTAAAAATTTTTGTGCTTTCTAGGTTTGGATATGATCCTAATGATGAATCTTGTCTTGTGAATTGGCTATGGATGGCCTCATGTGTTAGGATTAATGAACGCATATGTGGACTTGAAATACTTCTCTTGAAATTTTATGAATGATTTGTGACCATGATGTTTGCCTAGAAAGGATTGAGTAGTGAAGATCGAAATTACATGATAGTTCTTGCATACCATCTAGGAATGAATGAGGCAATTCAATCTTTCTCTACTTCTCCTCTTAATCATGATTGCTTGAGCACCTCAATTGAGATAAATTTGACCTCTTTTAACCCATCCGGGAATAGGAGCATGCTAGTGTGTTGATGTGTGCAAAAAGCAAGTGTGAAGTGAAGTTGTTGATGAAAAGAACACCATGCATAAAATGCTGAATTTGTTGTGAAAAGTGTAGCCAATAATATAGGTTTGGGGACATTGGTTTAAATGACAAGTAACTCGGTACACTTCACATAATCGGGTGTTGGTGCCTTGCCAAAGTCAGATGAACCAATAGTCCTAACGAGCTTTGGTATGTGTGCCCGGTGTGGATGCACCTCGAAAACTAAGAAAAAGCCCGAGGACGGCTAATCACCAAGGTTTTGGCTTTTGTACACCAATGCCATTGTCTAAAAAATTAGTCAAAGAAAAAGAAAAGAAAGAAAAGATAGAGGAAAATATACACTTGGGGGAAGTTGATCGAGGACAAGGATGTGGAGTTAGTTCCATTCCCGGATTAGCATCACATAATCTAGAAATCCCCACCCAATCACTACATTTCTTGGCCCTTTTATCTCACAAGACTTTATGACCTATTTGCATGTTTGTAAGACTTAGTGGTTTAGATTGGATGTACTCTTGACCTTCTTGACTTCTTCATCTTTAAATTTCATGCATACTTTTGAGTTAAGTACAATTGTCTTTCCATGCTTTCATTTGTTTGATGCATGATTGCTTGTCCTTTGCCATGAAACATGACTTTGAAGGTGATCCAAAAATAGAAGCACAAACCCAAAAAGATTTTGCCATTTTTCTGCATACATAAATCATGTCATCTCTTAGTCTATAGTTGGGAATTTGCTCGGGGACGAGCAAACCTTAAGTATGGGGTATTTTGATAACACGATTTATGACTTAGTTTTAGGTAATCATTTAGATAGAATTCTCGCTCATTCATGCATGGTTTAGCATTAGTTCGAGACTTTTTGCATTCAATTCATGTATTTTGTCGAGATAGACGTCTACACGGACTTGTGCGTGTTTTATAGGTAATTCGGGAAATTTAGGAGCTAAAACGGTGCGTTTGAGGATCGTTCATCTAGATGACACACCCTCAGACTCATTAGGACACAAGCTAAAGGCTAAGGAGGACTCGTGGAACCTTGCCAACACTAGCCATGCACCAAACCACAGCTTAATGATCCAAAGCAAAGTTTCTGCACAGAATCACGGTTCTCTGACACTCCACGGCCGTGGAATCAACCGTGGATTTTGCCAGATTCTTGTGACAGCTGTGCCACGACTCTCATGTCCAGCTCATGCAAGTTTGTTATAAAAGTGGTCCTTCATGGGCTGTGAGAAGCAGCTGGGAGTAGTTTGGAGCAGCTCATCCATCATCCATTTCTCTCTAACAACAATATTCTCTCAAGAAGAAGAGGTTTTTCTAGGAAGGAAAGTGTCAAAGAAGAAGAAGAAGAGCTCCATTGAAGAGGAGGAGAAGAACACACACCATCACCACATTTGATAGTTTGTAGTGAAGAATTCCGGATTTTATTTCTAAGAGTTGTATGAATCATTGAACCTTCCTTTGGAAGGATTGTAAGTGCTCTAATTCTATTTTCAGTTTGGTTTTATTTTAAGTTCACTTGTTCATCTCTTTTCTTTCATTATCTTGGAATGGATGTTATGATTTTATGTTTGTTTGTTTCGATTTCTATTATGAACGTTGTAGGCTAAATTGATGAGGTTCTAGGGTAAGGAAGGGATGGTTATGGCTAGGGTTATGATAGGACGGACTTAGATTTACCCTTGGATGACTTGTGTTTATGAACGTAGCTGCTGTTAGAAATCACGGGTAGTTCTTGTCTGACCACGGCCGTGGTTTAGGTAGAACAAACCGTGATTTTCCCTGGTTCGAAGGATCTTGTTTTAGATCTATAGAATGATGAAATCCTAAGTGTTTGTTGAGTTTAACCTACTCTAGGGTGACCTAGTGTTAGTAACTAAGTGTTAGGAGAGACTTACCCGGTAATCCTTACTCTTAGATTCCAAAGATAACAACCCTTAGGTAGTGGTGAGCCTAATAAGCCGCCATTGGATTAAGTGTGCTAGGATAGTTGTTTAGGACTTCCCTTTCCAAGACTTACCCGTAAGGATAGGTTAGACTCCTAATTAACAATCCGGTTTATGTAGAATTCCTATCCTTAGGTTCTTAGAGACTTACCCGGTAATGAGGCCTTAGGAGTGGACTAGTTGGACCATGAGACCTACCCGGTAATTGATCTCAATCTAGAAACGCTTAATCCCAACATATCATAGTTAATCCAAGGAATGAATAGATAACTTGAGTCCTATGCCATAACCGGAACTTCCAACCCCTAGAATCCGTCTTTTCTTTCCTTGATCATTATCTTGTTTATCTTGTTTATTTGTGTTGACTCTTAGTTTAGTTTGATTGTTTACTTTGCATGAATTGTGATCTTTGATTGATCACCCAAAAAATCAACTAAAAACATTTGAGATTTTCATTTCTTTATTTCTTCTTTTCTTTCAACCTAGATCTTTACTAAACTCAATCACAAATCGAATCAATTTCACCTTAGTCTTTGTGTTCGACCTCGGAATACTAACCCTTCTACAAACGTCCCGTACACTGCGGGTTTCGCTAGGTAGTTAGGATTTAGTTCGAGTTATAAATTTAAAACCCATTTGCGCATCACGATCTTAGCGTAACATTCTTGGCTAGAAAAGACACCTCGATTGAATGCTTCCATCTACTGTAATTGAATTCGTTGAGGAGAGTTGTTGCTAGCTTGAGTGAGGGAGGATCTGAATGATGGATGAATAGCTGGTCGAGTACATCTCTGGCAGGTGAATTTCGAGATGGATCATTAGTCGAATTGAGAGGCGGGGATCATCATGAGTTTCCATTAGACCTTTGATACCATGTCACAATGTGTAACGATGGGAGATTCTCACGATGAAATTGAGTTTAGAGAATCGGAGAGAAAAGGGAATTTTCGTACCGATTATGAAGAAGATGATCTTCTATGACACACATGCATGCACATAGTATATATACATTATGTTATGAGTTTGTTACATAAATGAAAGGTTGTTATGTAGCCACATCAATGGTATATATACATTATGTTATGAGTTTGTTACATAAATGAAAGGTTGTTATGTAGCCACATCAGCGTTTTCAATTTCCTTTCCTAAAAGATAAATGATAAGTAGTGTAGCTCGACTATACGAAGTGATCAAGACAAATAAAAAAAAGGACTTAGATTCTAAATTCAATAACTTCATATGGTTACCCGTTCAATCGTTTTACTTCTGATTTGAATGGCTATGGTTTGTATTGCCATACATTAAAAAAATCTTGAACTCTTGCCTCTTACCCGCCCCTTGGTGAAACAAACAATGAAAAGGATTAGTCACGTAGCAAAATGGTGTAATATGACTTTTCAAATCAAAAAAGAAGTTGAACTTCCCATTATACTCATTGCCCTATCACAAATCCTAAATGTAATAGGCTATTCATGAAGTATATAGTTTGTATATGAAATATGCTTTTCGTGTTTTTGGGTATAAGCATATGTTTTAAGTTGGGCACATATATGTCTATTTTTTATGAATGATGTATGTGCAGAGTTGGGCATATTAAACTAATAGCTAGTCCGATTGATAGGCTTTTAGTTGTTTATAGGTACAAACATACGTTTTAGTTTGGCACATATACCTATTTTTATATGAATGTTGATGTCGATCGAGAGTTAAGGCAATTTTGGGTGTTTAATGATAACGTATTTGTTTTTATTTAGGGCAAGTTTGGTTCCAACTCCGGAAACGGAAAGGAAATGAATTTAGTCCATAGGTATAACCTTATTAATGAAATTTTGTGCAATCATTCATTGTGGATTAATGCAAAATGCACTTACTTCCCCACATGCTTCCATATAGGGTATCAAAAGTAATCAAACTATACTCCAATTCCTTCAAACCACAATGAATGATTGCACATACTTTTATGAACAATGATATATATATATGATAGAACTCATATTGTAAATAGAGTTATATAAAGGGCTCCCTATATAATTATTGTAAATATGTTGGTTATTTATATGACCCATCAGTCAATGAAAACCCCAAGGGGAATTTATTCATATTCTCACATGGTATCAGAGGCTTCTCTCCTCTAAACCCTAATTCCGCTGCTCTCTTCCTATGTCTGTCGAGGTCACCCCTTCGCCTCCGGATTCTTTTTTTTCTCTTCGATGGCTTCAGACAAGAAATCTTCGTTCCACTCCGCTCTCGGAATCTCCAACATCAAGAACAACATTGCACTTGTTCTTGATCATGACACTCCATACGCATCTTGGGTCACCCTTTTTCGCGTCACTGCGAAGGCTCATAATGTTCTAGATCACATTGACACAACAATTCCGCGCCCCACCGACATCGACAACACCTTATGGCTTCAGGTTGATGCTACTGTTCTTCAGTGGATATACAGTACGGTTTCGCGCGACATCCTTCTTCAAATTCTTGATTCTGACGATACTGCGCAAGACGCATGGAACCGGGTTAAAGACATTTTTCAAGATAACAAGAATACCCGGGCGGTGTATCTGGAGCATGAATTTTCAAATTGTAAGTTATCAGGTTTCTCATCTGTTAATGCTTTTTGTCAGCAACTAAAATCATTAGCCGATCAACTAAAGGGTGTCGGATCACCGGTTCCTGCCACTCGCCTTGTTCTTCAATTAATTTCGGGACTACCGTCTGAATACAACGCGGTGGCCAGTTTTATTCAGCAAACTGATCCTCTTCCGAGTTTTACAAAAGCTCGTTCCCAGCTTCTTCTCGAAGAAACACGGTTGGCGGCTCAATCCGGTTCCGGTAAAGCAACGTCAGCCCTAACTGCTGCCGCACAATCCTCCTCCCAAAATGCTGCTGAGTCGTCCCAGGTGCCAGGTCAGTCGGACCAGTCCAGCAGGAGTCGAGGCCGAAATCGCAAGGGCAAGGCCCGTAATAATGGTCCCTCTCAACAAGCCCAAACACGGTTTGTCTGGCGGCCCAATTACGGCTGGCTACCAGCCCAGCTTGCTGCTCCTCCCCAACGACAAGGCCCACCGTCCCAGTCTGCACAGTGGCCGGCCCAAATCCCTCCTGGCCCGCCTTGTCCTTATCCCACCATGCAACATGGACTACTTGGGCCGGGCCCATCACCTGCAACGCCTCAGGCATATTTTACGCAGGAAAGAGATCTCCAGCCCACTTCATTGGACACTGCATTTGCGATGATGACTTTAAATCCGACCGACAACTTATGGTATATGGATACGGGCGCCACGTCACACATGACGAATGATTCCGGTAATCTCTCGTCTTTTTCGTATAATGGTCCATTAAATTCGATAATTGTTGGCAATGGTATGCGTATTCCTTCTACAGGTCTTGGAGATGCCGTCCTTCCCACCACAAAACAACCTCTACACCTATCCAATGTCCTTCTCGCACCAAAAATTGTCAAAAACTTAGTCTCTGTTAGACGTTTTACCACTGATAACCGTGCATCTGTAGAGTTTGACCCTTTTGGTTTTTCTGTGAAGGATCTGCAAACGGGGACAATTCGCATGAGGTGTAACAGTTCCGGAGACCTCTACCCTGTCACAAGTCCACCTACCCGTCCCCATCATGCTCTATCCGCTGAGTCATCGAGTCTATGGCACGCACGCTTAGGTCATCCCGGGGCGCCGGTGTTTGATTTTTTTCGCCATTCTTCCTTTTTCAAATGTAATAAGGCCAATTTGACTTCTCTTTGTCATACTTGCCAATTAGGAAAACATCATAGATTGTCTTTTGATCGTTCACATACTAGTTCTTTTGCACCTTTTGATATTATTCATAGTGATCTTTGGACCTCCCCGATTCCAAGTAAGGAAGGTTACAAATATTACTTGTTATTTCTTGATGATTTTTCTCATTTCTTATGGATCTATCCCATTAAATTCAAATCTCAAGTTTTTCAATTGTTTGTGCAATTTCATCAACTAGTTAAAACACAATTTCAAACCACAATAAAGAGTTTTCAATGTGACATGGGACGCGAATTTAACAATTCGGAATTTCATAATTTCTTTAGTACCCATGGCATCATTTTTCGCTTTTCTTGTCCTCATACATCCTCCCAAAATGGCAAAGCTGAACGTATCAGTCGAACAATCAATAACATGATGCGTTCTCTTCTTTTCATGCTTCTATTCCCGTCTATTTTTGGCCTTTTGCTTTGGAGACGTCCTGCTATCTTTTAAACATTCTTCCGTCTACCACAATTCAAAATAAATCACCCACTCAAGTGTTGTATCTTACAACACCATCTTTTGGTCATCTTCGAGTTTTCGGTTGTCTTTGTTACCCCAATCAAAGCGCAACCGTATCTCACAAGCTCCAACCTCGATCTTCTCCATGTGTCTTCCTTGGTTACCCAACACATCATCGGGGATATCGTTGTCTAGATCTAGCAACAAATAAATTTATTCTATCTCGTCATGTGACTTTTAACGAATCGATTTTTCCGTTTGCTAGTCCCTCATCCTTCCACCCGGAATTATACACCTCATTGCGTGATGACGATAGCATCTCTAGCTATCACCGTGCCCAGCTGGAGTATTTCCTTCCTGCAGACCGCCTAGCAGAACATCCAGCCCCACTTATTCCTGCTATCGGCCCAACCCAACCATCTGCAGTATCCGGCCCAGCTTTAGCTATTGGCCCACCTTCCCTTTCTCTAGTTTCTGGGCCCCAGTCTTCCAACCACCCACTCGGCCCAATCCCTGTGACAACTCCCTCCCAGTCCGGCCCGCCTCCTTTGACCCAGGCCCCATCTGTTGCTCAGCCTACCATGACCAACCCAACTATTGTCCCACATCCTACAGATGTACGCCCAACCTCACATACACATTCCATAAATTCGGACATTCCTGCTGCACTGCCCAACCGACCCCAAACTCGAAGTTGCTCCGGTATTGTTAAGCCTAAACAGATATTCAACCTATCCGTCACCACTACACCATCATCCCACCTTATCTCGCCCATCCCCAAATCTCACAATTTAGCCCTCCAAGATCCGTATTGGAACCATGTCATGCTCGACGAATATCGAGCCCTTATGCGAAATAAGATTTGGGTTCTGGTTCCTCGTCCCCGTGATGCTAACATTGTGCGATGTATGTGGATTTTTCGTCATAAGTACAAGTTTGATGGCTCTCTTGAACGCTATAAGGCTCGCTTGGTTGCCAATGGTTGTTTTCAGCAGGTTGGCATTGATTGTGATGAAACTTTCAGCCCCGTTGTGAAACCAGCTACTATCAGGACAGTTCTCAGCATTGCAGTCTCTCGCTCTTGGTCCATCCATTAACTTGATGTTCAAAACGCATTCTTGCATGGACATTTGAACGAGACAGTTTATATGTTTCAACCACCTAGTTTTCGTGATTCAGCTAAACCTAATCATGTGTGTTTATTGCAGAAGTCTCTTTATGGTCTTAAGCAGGCACCCAGAGCCTGGTTTCAACGTTTTGCAGGCTTCTTACTTCAAATCGGATTCATCGGCAGCAAGAGTGACTCTTCTCTCTTCATTTACCGTCATGGATCCAACATTGCCTACCTGCTTCTTTATGTAGATGATATCATCCTTACTGCTTCCTCGGCTGAACTGCGTACCCATTTAATCACACTTTTGGGTAAAGAGTTTGCCCTTAAGGATCTTGGGGCATTATCTTACTTCTTGGGCATTTGTGTTCGTCAAGCTTCTTCTGGATTATTCTTATCACAGGAAAAGTACGCCAAAGATATTGTTGCACGTGCCAAAATGACAAACTGCAAACCTTCTGCTACACCTGCTGAGACCTCTGTGAAACTCAGTGCATCATCTGGTCCAGCTGTTAGTGATCCGACCTTATACAGAAGTTTAGCTGGAGCACTTCAATACCTGACTTTCACTCGTCCTGACATCAGTTATGCAGTCCAGCAAGTTTGTCTTTTCATGCACGATCCCAGAGAAACTCACTTTGCTACCCTCAAGCGTATCATCCGCTACATTTCTGGCACATCCTCATTAGGTATTTCCATTTCTCCTTCTCCGAAGTCAGATCTAATTGCTTATACAGATGCCGATTGGGCTGGATGTCCTGATACCCGCCGTTCTACCTCCGGTTATTGTGTCTTCTTCAACGACACTTTAATCTCGTGGTCTGCCAAACGTCAATCTGTGGTTTCCCGCTCTAGCGCTGAGGCAGAATATCGGGGTGTTGCTAATGTTGTTTCAGAGTGTTCTTGGCTTCGTAACTTATTGTTGGAACTTCATTGCCCCTTACCAAAGCATCTATGGTCTACACTGATAACATCTCAGCGACGTACCTTGCCAGCAACCCGGTTCAACATCAACGAACCAAGCATATCGAGATTGACATTCACTTCGTCAGAGATAAGGTTGCCCGCGGTCACATTCGTGTTTTACACGTCCCATCGGCTTTTCAGTTTGCAGACATCTTTACTAAGGGACTCCCCAAACAACTGTTTTTAGATTTTAGATCCAGTCTCACTGTATTACCTCCTCCAGTTTCGACTGCGGGGGTATGATAGAACTCATATTGTAAATAGAGTTATATAAAGGGCTCCCTATGTAATTATTGTAAATACGTTGGTTATTTATATGACCCATCAGTCAATGAAAACCCCAAGGGGAATTTATTCATATTCTCACAATATATATATATATATATATATATATATATATATATATATATATATATATATATATATATATATATATATATATATATATATGCGCTAGATTCGTTTTCATTCCGTTTTCGATTCCGGAGTTAAATCTAAATGAGCCCTTATATTCTAAAACAACTACGTAACCTCTTCTACATAAGACTTTAAGGTTAAGAGTACAATGGTTCATGTTGGTACTACCGTTTAATTGAGCTACTCAAATTTGGTTGGGGTCGGCTTGAAAAGAGTTGTGGGGAGCTTGTTCATTTTGTCAAACAAGTTGTGTATGAGCATTTTAAGCTCGATTGAAATTTAGATTTGACCAAAGTGATTCGGTTATAGACTCATTGAAGATGAGAATATCAAAGATTCAATCATTAACTACAATGACAACTATAATAACAACTCTAACGATGTTCAACTCGACTAATATATTAACCATATAGGGAATTCTAGACGAACAAACCGATATATGCTCATATTAACTCGTTTATAAACAAGCAGAGTCAAATCTTAACTAAACTTAAAAATGTGTTCATATTCAAAAAGTTTAAAAAATAAATGAGCCGATCCCGATCCTAATTTGGGCAGCTCGATTTCATATAATAACCCTAACTACGAACGCCCATTTAAGATTGAGAAAATTGCCTAAACGGTACCCCATCTTCTAGGCTGACTAAACTTTAATATCCCGTCATTTAAACTATCAGAACGGTACTTCACCTATTGAGTCCGACCAAAGATTAGTATCGTGGATCATATACACACGTTAAGTTAACATATCGGTGTTAAATATCTGGGGCAAAATTGTCCACCTACCTTAGACATAAAGTTTATATTATTGCAGATTTTCAACACCGATACATTAAGTTAACGTGTGAACAATAATTCGGATACTAATCTTTGGTCGGACTCAATAGATGAAGTACCGTTCCGAGTTCAAATAACAGGATACTAAAGTTTAGTCAGCCTGAAGGACGAGGTACTGTTTAGCCAATTTTCTTTCTAAGAGTTGCAGAAATGTAAGGAGTTAACAATTCTAGCTTCTAAAGAAGACCGGCCGATCTTTTTTTTTTTTTTTTTGAAAATGTAATTGTATTAGGATGGGGTATATAACGATTACAAGTGCAGAAAGGCAGTTACAAGAACATCAACAAAGCAAGGCAGCAACAGGAGAGACAAGGGGGGAGGGGAGGAAGCTCCATAGGTGATCAGTATGTTGATCACACTAGCAGTAGTGAGGGAGGAGGGAAATCAGTCCTTCCTGTTGTTCCAGTTGTGTTCAAAGTGAAGCTTGGTGGATCTGATAATAGTTCCGGCGCAGTCGATCGCTCTCGTGAAGGTATTTTCATAGATTAGTTTGTTTTTGGTTGTCCAAACATGATAGATGAAGGAGGTGATGGTTGCGATGCGAATCCTGTCCTGGAGACGAGGATTCTTGTGGGACCAAGACGCGAGCCAACCCCAGATGTTGTTTAGATAAGGGGCGGGGTAAGGGGTTTTAGTCCACCGAGAGACGATGTCCAAGACAAGAGATCTATAGCTGCAATACTGCCAAAGGTGGTCTTCACTTTCAGGAGCACTGCAGCAAAGCTTACAAGTGTCCTCAGCAAGTAAGTTCCAGGACCTGAGAGTGGTGAGGGTTGGAAGACATTTACGGGCTGCAAGCCAGGTGATGTAGCAGCATTTGGGGGAGTTGGAACTAAGCCAGATGGCTTTGTAAGGAGTACAAAGAGATGGATCAGGGGCAGGCTTGTAGCTAGCATAGGCTCGCTTATGCGAGAAAGCAATGGGGTTTGTGGCCAGCGCATCACATCTGAGACGGGTGGCGAGGCAAAGCGGCAAGTCACTTATGGTAGCGAGCACAGCTTTCCAGAAGGCACTTTGGTGTGGTTTAGGGCTGCAGTTCCAAATAGGGATACCCTTGGTCAGATGATGCTTGGCCTGTTCGCTCCAAACGGTGTGTGCAAGCTTTAAATTTATAACCCTAGACTTAAGCTTAAAACAAGGATGCGAACCCGCAGTGTACGGGTCAATCGTAGTAAAAAGCAAGAAATTCCAGGGGTCGATCACAGGGACTCGGTGAAACAAAGTCAATGACGGTAAGCTTCGTGAATACTAACCACAAGAGCAATTAACACAATCAAAGATGAATAAGAAGTCAATAAAGCAAACATGCAATTCTAGGGATTAAAGCGTCTAGTTGTGGTTCCAACTCAAGATCTAAAGATAAGCGGACAAAGCTGAGATTTTTGCAAGGGGAAGGTGTTACTAAAGTGGAGTAGATCACCGGGTAAGTCTCACTACACACTAATCCTAAACCGTAACTCCTATTACCGGGTAAGTCTCAAGGAATCAAGATAAAGAACTATAACCTCAAACTAACACACCATCTAAGGGAATAGAATCAACCTTTACCGGGTAAGTCTCAGGCTAACTCACAAAGATGGGATGGAAGCACACTCAAACCCCAATAAAGGATAAACCTTTATTACCTACACTTATGATCGTTGGTAAACAAACTAAGGAATTACCGGGTAAGTCTCATCCTAAGCTTGCATTGAACCAGAGAGGTGTAATAAGAATAGGATTTAGCAAACTCTAACACTTAACTTTCTGTTTAGGATCGGATAAGTCACCTCGGTCAGAAGAATTCCACCCCGGCCGAGATGTTCATCAACCGAACGAGATGCTTAGGGTTAAGGTTAAAGACTCGAACTTTCAGGATCCTACTGGAATCTAAGATTATTCTATCATTGTTTTTCCCACAACCTTCAGCCAATCACCCTAGAATCACACAAGGAAATTAACCACTCATCATCATTATGAAAGTATTAAATATATGGGAAGAAGGTGAATATTTGAACAAGAAGAATTTAATGAAAAAGACTTCAATAACTGAATCAAATATCACAACAAAAGCGTTCCTTGGATAGCAATCCAACAAGAGAAGACAATAAGGAAGGGGATTGAAGACAATCTTACAAAACCCTCCAAAAAGCTATAAAAGCTACGATCTTCGATCTTCCTTCAACCTTCAAAAAGGTTCTTCAAAACTCCCAACTGGAGTATGGTTGCAGCGATGTATGCTGGATCTCGCAGCCTTCAATGGTGTATAACGTGCAAAGCGGGATCCCGGATTTGTGGAAATCCAACCCTTTTTATAGGAAAATAACCCTCCAAAGATAAAATATCTTAGAAAGATCTTTTCCCATAAAAATAGGTAAAATATTAGATCTTCTTCCTTCCAGGAGCCAAGCCCAAAAATATAAGATCACCTTCCAAATTTAAAAGATCTCAGCCAAGAATAAAATATTCTCGCCGCGTCCTAGGTGTTCGCCTCGGTCGAGTCGGCGTCTCTGGATCACCTCGGTCGAGATGAATCTCTGGTCAACCGATGTGAGTCATAACTGAATGTGAAATCTCTCAAAACTGGTCCAAAGTAAATCTTCAATCCATGGCTATGCTTCCTGGATGGTTCCTTATGCTCCTCAATGTAGCTCCAAATGACTCATGACTCCTTTTGCTCCTTTTTGATGCAAAACGTACCATTTTACCTGCAATTACAGCAAAACTAGGTGTAGACCTCGATTCCCGCAAGGGTAGATGAAATGGTAATATAATCACATATTATACATGCTAACATGCAGATTATTGAAGATAAAACGTCCAAACAAACCTCAAAATATAGACTATAATTCATGCTATCAAAATACCCCATACTTAGCCCTTGCTTGTCCCCAAGCAAGTTCCGCCTATAGAAGACAAGATAGAATGGATTATAAGTCAAGAAAATCAATGAAAAAATCTTTCAAAAACATTTTTATGGTGTATTACAATCATAGATCACTCTAAGAGAATACTTCATGGAATTAAAAACTCGATATGCTCAAAACATTTTATAAATATAGGAAAGTTGTTCATCTTTGCATAAAATCATAGAATGTATAATAAATCATAATTATCAAAATTAATCATGTATAATCCGATTTAAACCACTAAGTCAATCAACAAGCTCAAGGTCTCAAGGGCTTCCCAAAAGAAAGGTCAAGAAACGTGTAGGGTAGGGATGTGTGTAAGGTAATGTGGTGCTAGAATCCGGGAAAAGGATGAACTTCACTTTCACTTTGACTTGCAACATCTTCCACCAATAAGCTTTGCTTATTTCACACTTTTTCTTTTACTTTACTTTTTGGGATGCATGGACAGAGGTGCACAATAACCGAAGCCTAGGAAATCAGCAATCATCAATTTCTTGAGATGCATCAAACCCTTGATGCACATACCATGACCCGTTAGGAATATCGCTCAATCCGACTTTGGCAAGACACAAACACCCGGCTATGTGAATGGTGCCGAGTTACTCATCTTCATGATTGACTTCCCCAAACCTATTATTGCTTTCTAATACTTTCACTTCCAGCCACTTCTCAACTTTAACTTCACTTGCTTTCACCACTTCACTTGCTTCCAAATTCCCGGATAGGTAAGGGAGGCAAAATGTATATGAGGGGTTAAGCATGATCAAGAAGAAGAAGAGAGAAGAATGAATTGCCTTGGTCTTTCCAGGAAGAAAGTGAGAGAACTTATCTTGTGGTGTCAACCTTCAAATTCAACATAATTTGGATAAAAACAAAGTATTAAACATGCCAATAATTTCAAACAAAGCATTTAGCAACTTAAACATATTATAAAACCTTTCAAACACATAATGAATTTAAAACCAGTTAGTAAACGAGATCTTCACTGAGATCATATCCAGATAAGTAACACAAAATCGTTTTCGAAAACTCTCAGTTAACCCACCTCGGTCGAGATGTTCTTGGTTCAACCGAGGTGAAACGCCTCGTTTGGCCAAGACTGACTCGGTCGAGGTCAAAAAAAAAATTTTTTAAAACCATTTTTTTATTTCAGTTTCGACGTTTTTCTCAATCAAATAACCTGTAGATATGCATGTAATATCAGATAAATATATAAAGGCAACTGAAGCATAAATATGAAATATCCGATCAAATGTGCGTCATACATCAAAGTAGTCAAATAAGTACATCAAAGTCATCACATAAATACAAACACCCCATACTTGGGACACACTGTCCCAGTGGGTCAATATAAGTCTGGAAATAAGAGTACTCACCGGATAAAAAGCTGAACTGCATAAAAACAGAAAAAAGAAAATCCTGCAGCTCCTCAATAGTCTCGATCCGGTGGTGGTGGTGGTGGCACATACGGATACTGCGTCGGGTCGAACGGGTAACCCATGACACGCTCGAACTGAAGCTGGGCCATGATGTGCTGATAGTGCTGCCGCTCCTGCATCTCGCGGATATCCAGCGATAATGCAGCATACGAGTCAATGACCTGATCCGTCAGGTCATCGATCCGTCTGTAAGCAGCTCGATCTCTCGCTCCGCGCCTCCTGTGTCCAGCGGGTCTGACCGGAGAAGTCTCAGCTGGTGCAGGCTCAGTATCCTCCTCATCGTCCAAGTCAATGATCGGCGGCGCGCTCGTACCTGCAGTATCTGTCCCTGTATCCATCGGGACTCCACCATCTCTCTCATCTACCGTCTCCTCGTCATCGTCATCCTCCTCCTCCTCAGCCGGGGTAGCTGTTGCCTCCCTATGATCCTCCATCAGCGGAGCCCAAGCTGTCTGCCAGTAATGTGGATCGAAAACTGTGAACTGTGCAGACCAGCGGATCCCCTGTGGCGCAGTCCGCTCCCATGGCATAGCAACAAATGGAGTGGTCAGACCACGGGGAACTAGAATCCTCCGTGTGATCATCTCCTGTAATCCGAGCGGCTTCGGAGCCGCCACCATCGTACATACACTGAGGTCCATCCCGTGATAAGCAGCTATATGGGTGACTAGACCTCCGCAGCAAATGTCTCCCTTCGCTTTAGCCTTGATCTTGTACAGGTCCTCTGCCAAGATCAAGCCAAAGTCTGGGAAACCCCCGTGACCATACAGTAAAGGCTGAAGAGCTCGCCCTGTCGGATCTTCTGGGGCGTCTCAGTACGCGCCAGAAGTGTCTCGCTGAATATCCTATGGGCTAATCTGAAAGCCGGGTGGAAGATGACCTTCTCCCTGGAATCTCCAAGGCGCCATCTGTCTACATGCTCGGTAATATGGGCAATCTGCCCCCAGAACTCCCTAGCTACAGATCGGGAGGGGAAGTCGGTGGCGGTGGGCTCAGAGAAGCCAAAAATCTCTCTCCAAACCTCTAAGGGAACTATGAAGTTCCGGTTCATCAACCGGTACTTCACAGACTGGTCTGTGGGGAGGTAGGAGAAGGAGCTAACAAACTCTAAGGTCGGCTCCAAATAGGCTGGGGCTCGGATCTTAGTAAACTGATCCAGCCCAACAGTGGCAATCATCCTCCTAAGGTCTCCATCTAACCCTAGGCAATCGAAAGCTGATACGTCCAGGAAACGTGGTGCTATGACTGGACGGCTGGCTATACGCTCATAATCTACCCGGCATCTCTTGTGGATCACCGGGCGGTAGGGTCGGGCGGAAGAAGAAGAAGGAGGAGAAGGTGAGGATCTATCTCTGAGGGCTAGGCGACGATCGGAACTCATTTTCCCTCAAACACTGTCAGAATACCTCGGTCGCTGACAACCCTCAAGAATCACCTCGGTCGAGATGCAGTTCGACTGGACCGAGGCGCAGCAGTTACGATTCCAATTCTCAGAAATTCAGTTCTTTTCCCCCAAAAATCACTACAATTGCTTCCTAAGGGGTACTTAAGCCTTTTCTCAACAGAATCAGGGGCAACCAAAGCCCAAATCGAAGCAAATGAACGAGTTAGGGTTTCGACTGTTTTTACCTCGTTTCGGTCGATTCGTTCAATTTCTTTGCAGATCTGTTGTTGCAATAGGCTCCTCTACCCTTCAATCGCAGTTTGGAAGCAGAAATCTTCGGAAACGAGCAAAAACTGAGGAAGCGAGGTGATGAAGGGCGCCGCGGTCGAGTTGAGTAAGGTAAAAAGTGAAAAAATAAAATTTTCCCCTTTTTATACTGTTCCTGGATCTGCTGTCACCTCGGTCGAGATCGTCTCGACTGGACCGAGGTGGTACGGACCGAGGTGGTTCTGCAGAAAACGTAGTCGCCTCGGTTGCTCAAGAATCAACTCGGTCGAGGTGCTCTGACAGTGACCGAGATGCTTCTGCCTTCTCAAAATCTCGAACTTCTGTCCTTCTAATTATGCTCTTTTCTTAGATATCTCCTGTTATCTGTCTAGGACGCCAAAAACAAAGCAAAGCAAAGCAAAAACAAAAAACTATCTAAACTAGGCTAGAAAACGGGAAAAGAAAGCAATACCTTGGGTTGCCTCCCAAGAAGCGCTTGGTTTAAGGTCGCTAGCTGGACCATGATGCGTCTCAAATGAGATGTATCGGTGCAACCTCCTCAACCGGCGTTTCCGGCTGGTATTTCTTAAGTCTATGACCGTTGACCTTGAAGCTTCCGCTAGTTTCGCCCCATATCTCAACTGCACCATGAGGGAAAACATGTTTCACAACATAAGGTCCGGTACATCTAGATTTCAACTTACCTGGAAAAAGGCGGAGGCGGGAGTTGAAGAGTAGAACTAAGTCTCCTTCGTTAAGCTCCTTTGGGACGATACGCTTGTCATGCCATCTCTTCGTCCTTTCCTTGTAGATTTTGGCATTCTCATAAGCGTTCAAACGCAGCTCCTCCAGCTCGTTGAGCTCCAATAGTCGCTTCTCACCAGCCTCCTTGATGTCGAAATTCAACCATTTGATCGCCCAATACGCTTTGTGTTCCAATTCAACGGGCAAATGGCAAGACTTCTCATATACCAAATTGTAAGGGGTGGTACCTATGGGGGTCTTAAATGCGGTCCTGTACACCCAAAGAGCATCGTCCAATCTCATGGACCAATCTTTCCTCGTTCTAGAGACGGTCTTCTCCAAAATTGCTTTGATTTCTCTATTCGAGATCTCGACCTGTCCACTAGTTTGAGGGTGATAAGCGGTTGACACCTTATGGGTTACCCCATACTTCGATAGAAGTGCCTTGAACTTCCGGTTGATGAAATGCGTTCCTCCATCGCTGATGATGATGCGCGGAGTTCCAAACCGTGGAAAGATAGTCCTGTTTAGGAACTTTACTACCACCTTGGCGTCATTAGTGGGGGAAGCAATGGCTTCAACCCATCTAGAGACGTAGTCAACCGCAAGAAGGATATAGAGGTTTCCTCCGGAGGATGGGAAAGGTCCCATGAAGTCAATCCCCCACACATCGAAGATTTCCACTTCTTGGATGTTATTAAGTGGCATCTCGTTTCTCCTTGATAAGTTCCCTGTTCTTTGGCATGCATCACAAGAGACAACAAAAGCTTGTACATCTTTAAATAATGTAGGCCAAAAGAAACCGGAACGCAATACCTTAGCGCATGTTTTATCGGTGCTAGCATGTCCTCCACAAGGAAGCGAATGGCAATGCCGTATAACGCTATTAACCTCATCTTCCGGAATGCATCTACGAAGCATCCCATCCGGTCCGCGCTTGAATAGCAGCGGCTCGTCCCAGTAATAATGTCGTACTTCCTTGAAGAATCTCTTCTTTTGGGAGTACGTCAATCCGGGCGGTGTTTCCTGGCAAACAAGATAATTTACAATGTCAGCATACCAAGGTCCGTTTTTATCAGAAAGTTGGTTGATTGAATGTTCCACCAACTGAGGATGAATGTCAGAGAAAGGAGTAAGAAGTTTATTATTCTCAGTAGTCTCAGTTGACATCATCTCGCCATCGACCTCGGTCGAGGTGAAGAGGTGTTGACCGAGATGTTCTTCAGTCGCCTCGCTCAGTCCAGGAAGTGCCTCGGTCGAGGTACTGCAACTAGAACCGAAACTGGAGATCTTCGTCTCCTGGATTAGCTTCTCAGTTTTAGCCCCTGGATCTTCTTCCAGTACCTTCAAGCTCCGTATATCTGCATCACAAGAAGCATCTATACCTTCCTCCATTAAACTGAAGCTAATAACTCTTTCGAGTGGATCGTTAATAAGGATAGAGCTCACCAATTCTCGTGATTCTTCTTCATCGTAGATGTTGAAGATATCATCAGTTAGCTGCTCCCCTTTCATCGCTGCAAGTAATGCGAACTCCACCTCATCGCCACCAACGTTGAATTTCAACTTGGCGTTCTTGCAATCCACGTTGCAACCCGAAGTTGCTAGAAATGGCCTCCCGAGAATAATAGGAATAGGATAATCTGCGGGAATGTCAAGCACAACAAAATCTATAGGTAGATAGAAGTTACCTAACTTGACCGGAACGTCCTCCAAGATGCCCACGGGATGGGTAATGGAGCGATCTGCCATATAAAGTCGAATCTTGACCGGCTTGGGCTCTCCAAGACCGATCTTCGTGCATAGTTCCAGCGGGATGATGCTCACGCTGGCTCCTAGATCACAAAGGGCTTCGCAAGTGACATCCCCAACTTGAATGGGAATGCAAAACGAGCCGGGATCTCTCAACTTAGGTGGCATCTTTTCCTTCATGATCTTGATAAGCTCCGAAGATTTAGATGTCATCCTAACTTCACCAACATCCTCCAGCTTCCTCTTCCTTGATAAGATTTCTTTTAAGAACTTCCCATAGGCGGGCATACCTAAAATAGCATCAAGGAAAGGAATATTAATATGTAGCTTATTCATCAAGTCAAGAAACTTACCAAAGTGCTTGTCTAGATGTGCTCTGGCTCTGGACTGAGGGAATGGAAGTGGTGGTTTGTATGCAGGAGGTGGAATATAAGTTTCAGTCGTCCCTCCTGCTTTCTGTTGCTCCGCCTCGGTTGGCATCTCGGTCGAGGTGTTCTTTGACTGGATCTGGACCGAGGTGGTCTGCGTCGAACGAGGTACTGGATCTGCAGTTTTAAGTCCACTCCTCGTTGTTATGGCCATGCACTGCCCCTTAGGGTTGCTTTCCGTCTTTGCTGGAAGCTTCCCTGGATCTCTTGGCGCTTCATTCGCCCTACTTGCAAGTTGTTGTTCGAAGGACTTTTGGGCCCTCGAAAATGAAGTCATAGAATTCTCCATAGTGCTAAGCTTGATCAAGATAGCCTCCAGAACTGCGTCTTTCTTTTTTGGCTGAGACGAACTTGATCCTTGCCCTTGGCTCTTTAATGGAGTAGAAGAAGAAGAAGGGGGGGGAGAGGAAAGGGTTAGAGGAATCGTTAGAGTTGGAGTTTGAATGATTGTTACCGTGATTTTGGTTATTCGCCCTCCAGTTGTTGCTATTGGATCCTCTATTGTTGTTGTTGTAGTTGTTGTTTCGGGGACCGTTGTTGTTGTTACGGTACCCGTTGTTGTTGTTGTTCCTTTGCCCTTGCTCTTCCTTCTTAGTTTGAGCCATCAAGAGTTCCTTCAATTGCTTCACGTCATTCTTCAAAGACGTGAGTTGATTGTTGTTGGATTGAGTCTCTTGAAAGTTGACTCTTTTAACTCCACCTTCAGCTCCTTGGTGGGTATATTTCTCCATGTGCAAGGCTTGCTTCTCAATGAAGTCCCAAGCCTCATCAATCGCCATGTCCATGAAGGTGCCGGCGGAGAGTAGTTGGAGATTGAATTGGGTGCTTCCGTCCAGGCCCTTGAAGTAGATCTCCAACAACTCAATCTTTGGAATCCCATGATGTGGGCAATCCAAAAGGATATCCTTGAACCGCTCCCAAGATTTGGACAAGCTCTCCTTGTCCTTCATAATGAAAGCATTGATCTTCCCTCTCATTTCAGCGGTCTTTGAGGGGGGAAAGAATTTGGTCAAGAATTCCGTAGTCATCTCCTCCCATGTGCTAATTTTTCCTGGAGGAAGAGATTGATACCAAGTAAGAGCTCTATCTTTTAAAGAAAAGTAAAAAGGTCTTAGCTTGTAGTTGTTATTTTCAATTCTGGAAGGTCGCAAGGTTTCCATCAAGATCTCGTAGTTTTGAAGATGTTGATGTGGCGACTCCTTCTCTAGCCCTCCGAATTGGCATTGGCGAATCATGGCTAGAACTTGCGGTCGAAGTTCGTAGTCATGATCCGCTGGATCTCCTAGGTTCACTCCTGGACGCCTCAGTTGTTGATTAGGGTCCATCCTTTGACCTAGGGTTTGTGGGATTCCTGCAAGAAGAACTTCTCGGACTGGCCTCCGAGGTGGAAGTACATCGGCCGGGGCGTCAGGTACTGGAGCCTGCCTCGGTCGAGGATCAGCTACTGGATCCTGCATCGGTCGAGGATCAACAAGGGGATCTTCCCTCGGTCGAAGTAGAATCTGGTCTTGTATGACTGCTATCTCAGCTTCGATTGCTGCAGTCTTGGTGCGATTCTCTTCTTTCTCTTGCCTTAGTTCTTCCTTGCTGAGGCGTAGCAGCTCTAGCGCCTCTTTCAATTCGGCCGCAAGATCGCGATCATCTTGTTGGGCCATCTTCGCTTCTCTTAAGCGTCGCTTGTATGTCTTTTCGGGTTCGGGATCGTAGGGAACCATTTCCTTCCCAGTGCGGGTTCTTCGCATATACCTAAGAAAGAACCTGCAAAAGTCACTCAAGTAGAGTGGTTAGATGACACGGGGCAAGCGCCCCAAGAGCAAACCGTACCGGCTCGGTCTAGACAAAGTCCCCGGCAACGGCGCCAAAAACTTGTTCGCTCCAAACGGTGTGTGCAAGCTTTAAATTTATAACCCTAGACTTAAGCTTAAAACAAGGATGCGAACCCGCAGTGTACGGGTCAATCGTAGTAAAAAGCAAGAAATTCCAGGGGTTGATCACAGGGACTCGGTGAAACAAAGTCAATGACGGTAAGCTTCGTGAATACTAACCACAAGAGCAATTAACACAATCAAAGATGAATAAGAAGTCAATAAAGCAAACATGCAATTCTAGGGATTAAAGCGTCTAGTTGTGGTTCCAACTCAAGATCTAAAGATAAGCGGACAAAGCTGAGATTTTTGCAAGGGGAAGGTGTTACTAAAGTGGAGTAGATCACCGGGTAAGTCTCACTACACACTAATCCTAAACCGTAACTCCTATTACCGGGTAAGTCTCAAGGAATCAAGATAAAGAACTATAACCTCAAACTAACACACCATCTAAGGGAATAGAATCAACCTTTACCGGGTAAGTCTCAGGCTAACTCACAAAGATGGGATGGAAGCACACTCAAACCCCAATAAAGGATAAACCTTTATTACCTACACTTATGATCGTTGGTAAACAAACTAAGGAATTACCGGGTAAGTCTCATCCTAAGCTTGCATTGAACCAGAGAGGTGTAATAAGAATAGGATTTAGCAAACTCTAACACTTAACTTTCTGTTTAGGATCGGATAAGTCACCTCGGTCAGAAGAATTCCACCCCGGCCGAGATGTTCATCAACCGAACGAGATGCTTAGGGTTAAGGTTAAAGACTCGAACTTTCAGGATCCTACTGGAATCTAAGATTATTCTATCATTGTTTTTCCCACAACCTTCAGCCAATCACCCTAGAATCACACAAGGAAATTAGCCACTCATCATCATTATGAAAGTATTAAATATATGGGAAGAAGGTGAATATTTGAACAAGAAAAATTTAATGAAAAAGACTTCAATAACTGAATCAAATATCACAACAAAAGCGTTCCTTGGATAGCAATCCAACAAGAGAAGACAATAAGGAAGGGGATTGAAGACAATCTTACAAAACCCTCCAAAAAGCTATAAAAGCTACGATCTTCGATCTTCCTTCAACCTTCAAAAAGGTTCTTCAAAACTCCCAACTGGAGTATGGTTGCAGCGATGTATGCTGGATCTCGCAGCCTTCAATGGTGTATAACGTGCAAAGCGGGATCCCGGATTTGTGGAAATCCAACCCTTTTTATAGGAAAATAACCCTCCAAAGATAAAATATCTTAGAAAGATCTTTTCCCATAAAAATAGGTAAAATATTAGATCTTCTTCCTTCCAGGAGCCAAGCCCAAAAATATAAGATCACCTTCCAAATTTAAAAGATCTCAGCCAAGAATAAAATATTCTCGCCGCGTCCTAGGTGTTCGCCTCGGTCGAGTCGGCGTCTCTGGATCACCTCGGTCGAGATGAATCTCTGGTCAACCGAGGTGAGTCATAATTGAATGTGAAATCTCTCAAAACTGGTCCAAAGTAAATCTTCAATCCATGGCTATGCTTCCTGGATGGTTCCTTATGCTCCTCAATGTAGCTCCAAATGACTCATGACTCCTTTTGCTCCTTTTTGATGCAAAACGTACCATTTTACCTGCAATTACAGCAAAACTAGGTGTAGACCTCGATTCCCGCAAGGGTAGATGAAATGGTAATATAATCACATATTATACATGCTAACATGCAGATTATTGAAGATAAAACGTCCAAACAAACCTCAAAATATAGACTATAATTCATGCTATCATGGCCCATTGGACCCAGATGTTATCTCCACCTCTATCCAGGTCGTAAATAAGATTGGTGAAGGCCACCTTGTTTCTAGTGGCAAGATCAGGAAAGTCGAGGCCGCCCTCGCCTTTAGAAGTGCAAATTGAGGTCCAAGCGACCAGGGCTCGGTTGCTACTCTCTTTACCAGCCCAGAAATAAGATCTAATGAGGCTATTAATTATACTGATTACCTTTGCGGGTAGCATGAACATTGAGCACCAATAATAGCTAACGGAGAAGAGCACGGATTTCACCAGTTGGGCTCTACCCGTATAAGAGAGGGTCTTAGCACTCCAGACTTGAATACGTTTAGTGATTTTGTGAATAAGGGGTTGATAATCACTAATCAGTAGGCGCTTGCTACCAATCGGAACCCCCAAGTAGAGGAAGGGAAGAGATCCCAGAGCCATCCCAGTAAGGCTGGCAGCCCTATCACGATCAGCGTTATTCATTCCACCAGTGAAAATTTGTGACTTAGAGGGGTTCATCACAAGCCCAGAAGCACGGCCAAATTGATCAAGTGTGTCTTTCAGGATTTGAATGGAGGGGATATCGCCGCGACACAGCAGAATGAGGTCGTCAGCAAAGGTAAGGTGAGTAATGGCGGGAGAGGTGCATTTGGGATGGAAATTGAAGCTAGGGTTGGAGGTGTTGTCATGGATCATCCTGGTAAGGAACTCCATTGCAATCACAAAGAGAGGGGGGGAAAGCGGGCATCCCTGCCTCAGGCCCCAACTGCTCTTGAAATGCCCACTCGGTGAGCCATTGACATTCACAGAAAAAGAGGCAGTGGTAATACATTCTCTTATCAGATCGATGAACTTACAAGGGAAGCCCATGCTTTGAAGGCAGTGAATGATGAACTCGTGATTGACAGTATCAAATGCCTTTGAGATGTCAATTTTCATCGCAACTCTAGGGGATATGTGTTTCCTGCCGTATTTGTGGAGTAGCTCCTGACAAAGGAGAACATTGTGCTTGATAGATCTTTGTGCAATGAAGGCGCTTTGATTGAAACTGATAATATTAGGGAGTATTTTGTTGATGCGCTTGGAAAGGATCTTGGAGATCGTCTTGTAGATTGTATTGCAGCAGGAGATGGGGCGGTAATCAGAGGGCTCAAGCGGATTGTCCCTTTTGGCAATCAGGGAAATAGTCGTATGATTCACTTGCTTGAGCATACGGCCATTAGTGAAAAAGTCAGCGACGGCCTTAGAGAAGTCCGTTTTGACGATCTCCCAAGAAGACTTGAAGAACAGGGAGTTATATCCATCAGGGTCAGGCGCCTTGTTGGCCCCAATACTGAAAATAGCGGATTTGATCTCCTCCTGGTCGACCAAAGTGGTGAGAGAAGCAGCGTCTTCCGGACTGAGTATGGGGAGAGATATGTTTGGGAAGGTCGCATGTGGTGAGTGGTGTGGAGGATTTAGGACTTGCCTGAAATGATTCACCAGTGTTTGGGAGATGGAGTCAGGGTCTGTGACCATAGAACCGCTGCTGGTTCTAATGGCATTAATGTGGTTAGCACATCTTCGATTCTTGATACCCTTGAAGAATAAAGAAGAGCATTGATCTCCATGTTTAATCCAGTTGGCTTTTGAGAGTTGGGCAAGCATGGTCAGGAGGGACTTATTGCTTTCATTTAAAGTAGTGGATCGAGTCTTCTCCTCCTCCTGGAGAGAGAAGTCGTGCAAGTTTGCTTGTAGTTGCAACTGGGTGGCATGGAGGAGGCCTCTTTGCTCGATGATATTGGAATGTAACTCCTCCATTTTTGCACTGGGAAAACGCTTGAGGAATGGTTTAAGCAGCTTAAGTTTCCTTGCTAGTGTGAACATTGGGTTACCCTCAATCTCAATGTTCCAAGCTCTCCCAACGCAGTCCAGGAAGCTCTCATGGGTGACCCAAGTGTTATTGAACCGGAAGGGGATTCTCCTCGAAGTTGACTCAGTACCAGTGAGTAAGAGGGCCGGAGAATGGTCCGAAATATCAGGGGGATCAAAGTGAGCTTTAGCATTGGGGAAGGTCACGAGCCAAGCCTCATTAGTGATGATTCGATCGAGTTTGCTCCAGATACGACTCCCTACTTGCTTGTTACTCCAGGTAAATTTGCATCCCGAGTAGGGGTAGTCAGAAAGATGGTTTTGCCCAAAGCAAGAGGCGACTTCAGATGAATTTTGTATGATGTTGGGCATGCCATTGGCTGATTTCTCGTCAGGAGAAAGAGTAACGTTGAAGTCCCCCAGTAAAGCCCATGGTGTGGAGGAATTGAGCATTCGAATCGTGGAGATAGAAGACCAGAGGCCGGTCCTATCCTCCGGCCGGTTATGAGCGTAGATGAAAGAGAGTTCGGCTAAAGGTGCTTGGACAACATTGGGGTTGAAGACCCGCCGATCTTGTTTTTTTATTAAAGAGATATTGTTCTTGTTTAATTGGACAGTAAATATGAATCATACATTCAATACATATTAGAAAAATAAAGTTTGCCGAGGCAAATTTTAAATAAAAGAAAATTGTAAAATAAAAACTAAACTATTTTTCTCTTGTTCTTCAAATTAATACAGAGGGGGGAGATGAAAGAGGGCACCCTAAATTGGAAGCGGATGAGTGATAAGTTAAATTTAATGATCGAGAAAGTTTTAACCAAATAGTTTACAACAACCTTTTCTGTCAAGAACCACGTATAATTTGATAGATATCAATAATTAATTATTCTAAGTAAAAGAAAGAGAGAAAACAACAATAATAGCAGGCAAGAGCAATATCGATTTATAGGCAACAATGGAATAAGTTGATCTAAAGAAACAAAAATATCTACTATAATAAATTAAAGTATTATTGTATATATAATACTCATAAAAGTTGATATATGAATATTGCATGTAACCATCTAAACTAGTGTTTGACATATACAAACAAACATAGTGCTTTCCAGCTCTCGTAGCCCTCATTCTGGTGGTTCATCAAGTATAAGAAAATCCTTTAAGGATTTAGAAATCCGGAAAAGATCAAAAAAAAACTTTCTCTTGTGGCCCTTCAATTAGAAATACAAAGATTGGAACTTTCTACGATAGTTTGAAATCCTCGAGGAAATGATGTACTAGTACTTTAAAAACCAAGTGCTTTTCAATACATCCAATAAAACACCCTTTGTTTTTGGTCCTTCGGTTGTTTTATCTAAATCAGTTATAAACACTACTTCTTTCAAAGGTAAATAAAAAATATGAATAAAGTACTTTGAAAATAAGCAATATCATAATCTCAATTTACAAATATATATGCGACAATAAAATAAACCATTATAGGGAGCACCTAATCCTTATATCAGGAGGTTGATTAACCAAACATGATCAAATATAAAATAAAGCCAATATATAAAATCATAAAGGATATAAACGAACAAGTGTCTCGTTCTAGCAAAACGAACCTTATTCTAACAACTACTTGATGGTTATGGAATCAGGGCAAGAGAGACTTCGAGGTGGATCCAAAATATCTAACCACATGGCTAATACATGCTTATATAGGGGAAAATCTCGGAGTCTAAGTGATATGTGTATTCTCATGTGTAGATGACCCGATCTTTCGACACCTAAAAGACTCAATAGAAAAGACAATAACAAAAGGAAAGAGATATAGAAAGAAGATGATCCGATGGTGGGAGGGATCGACAATTGGATAGATCTAGGTTGAACCTTGAGAAGCTACCTAAAAGCACTGTAGGACACGAACGCACCTAATACACAACCAACGAAGTTCTGTAGAACCCTTCCCACTACCACAAACACAATAGGCATTCGTGAGAACCGTAGAGCACTTGGAGATTTGCTTGTTTCTAGTTGAAGCACCCTGCTCTGCTATTGGCAAGTAGAACACACTTATACAAGTCCAAACGAGTTGAGGGGAAAACATTTCTTACTCAGGTTTGCTCTTCACTTTGTGAAGACGACGGTCAACTCCGGAAAGTTAACACAACATGTTTAACAAATTGTATTTAATTTCAAGATGAAAAAAATAAAAGGCACGACCTCCCTATTTATAGAAGAAGGGTTCAGTCATCTAAGTTTAATGGGAGGACGAATAGACCTTATAATTGAGCTCGTAGACTCGTATCTTTAAGCTTTTGTGTGAATTTGATACTCGTTTATACTACATTTGATCCCGTTATCCTTGCGGGTGAGATTGTTGTAAACTATTTGGTTTAAAACTTCAACGGTTAACAATGCTTAATTACAAATAATGTTGAGGACTCAATTGGTGATACTAACTCTATGGATAACATTTCTCTTGTTACTAACCCCATTGATATTATAGATACAAGTGTTGAATTTTCATCCTGGAACAATAATACAATTCTCAAAGTCTCTCATGACTCGAGGGTGAGAACAAGAATCAAATCGTAGCCAAAGACATGTTGACTTATTCGACTCAAGAGGAAGACGAGATCTCCCTAGGATCTCATCAGACATTTTCAACTTAAGAGGAGGAGGATCCCATCGAAATATCCTTTAAATCTTATAGTAGTAATCTTGAAATTAATTCTTCCATGATTGATGAATCTATGTCTTTAAACGAGTTATCTCTTGTTGAATTTACTATACCTACCGAATTGCATGATGCCACTATCATATCTCTTATATTACATGATGATTTCACTACAAAAAAAAAACTTTTGCGACGGAGTTTACGAATGCAAACTCTACCGTCGCCATTAGTGGAATTTTTGCGACGGCACAGCGACGGCATGTCCAACCGCCGTTAGGTTTGCGTCGACAATGTCCGTACTGTCGCGAATAGCATATATACTTGCGACGGCGTTTGTCTGCCGTCGTAAAAAAATTACCTTTGGCGTCGGGTATAATTTGCCGTCACAAACATACTTACTTTTGGCGTCGGAAATTATTAACTGTCGCAGAAAGAACCTTTTACCAATTAAGCGGGTTATTTTATCCTTAAAATAACCTGTAAAATATAATTTTTATAAGGGTAAAACAAACCTGTAATCTTGCGAATTAAGAGCGCGCTTTGAGCCATCTAGCCCTAAAAACAAACCTGTGAAGGCTAGGGTTTAGCGATCTGAGTTGTTCATCTCGATCTTGTGCGAAGTTCACAATCAAGGTAACCATGCGAAGAGCTCGAGCAGACTCATTCGAGTTCACAAAAGGCAGGCACAACAATAAGGTATGTTCGAAATTTGTTTTCAAGGGGTCGGAAACTTCGGATGAAGTCAAATGTTGTACTATAAGTCTCGGACTTCAATCTTATGACATTGTTGCCAATTTGTTTTCAAGGGTCGATAGTATTGTCATCCCACATGTGTATCATCCATCGAAGGCAAATTCCGTGTGCTTAGCATGTAATTCTATAATGTATGAATCTTAATTTTCTAAGGTTTCCTTTTGTGCGTAGATGCATTTTGATGAAGGACTATCAGCAAGGTCCAAGGTGGAGAAAGTACAAAGCTTATCACAAAGGGTGTCCGCGGGAGAACTTCAGAGAAACTTACTGAAGAAGGGCTTGTTAAACTTTCAGCTCGAGCGGCAATTCAGGTAATACATTTACAAAAGAGAAGATGAAGCTGAATTAAATTAATCTATAGTCCAGTGTAGACTAGAACATTGTTTTACTTTTCTCTGAAGATCTCTCCACCCAGTGTTGTATATAGCCCTCTGTGTTACGATTCCGAAATTAAACTTGAAATTGTCATCTATCATTGAAAAGATAACTCCACTTCCCATAAATAATCTTCCATTTAGACAAGACAAAAGTCAAGCTAGATTGATTTAATCTCTCTTGACTCTTTAGAAACTTGTGACATTTGAAATGTTAATATTCTAAACTGAAATCAAGGCAGAGGAAAGTAACAAATATGAGGAGGATCTTAAGGAAAAACAGAGAGAAGTCTAACATTCTGTCTTTTTCTATTATTCTACCAGGGCCAACTATTTAAAGACAAGAAGATGCGATTTAAAGCTTACTAGAGAAGCTACAAAAGTCTGAGAAATAAAAACCTACAAAGCTTTGTGATAAGGGAGTCTAATAAAGTGTGAACATAGATGTAACCATTACTTGAAACTCTAGCAAAATAACATACCCTAAAAGTAGCTAGGATAGCCTACGAAACAAAAACAAATTGTTTCAAAATAGCTGAACCAACATGAAACATAACTAGTTTAGAGGTTGTGAAATAATAACTGGATTGTACTTGCTTTGTTGCATTTCTTTCTCTATGAGCTTTTCTTTGTTTAATGTTATGATTGAAATCGTCCTCAGATGTATTTTTGACAATTTTTAGTTTATCTCTTATCATTTGCTACGATGTAATTTCTGAGTTTCTCTTGTAGATCGAGGTTCTGAAGGCATTCAATGACTCAAAAGGACACCAGTGGAACCATTCTCTTCTTGGGAATCCAAATGATCTTGAAATCTTCAGGTCAGTGTTAATAATCCTTGAGAATTGAGATGTTAACATAACTCATTTATTCACATCTATCATGCATACCCTCCTTGGTTAATAATTGAATCTTCAAATTGAATTTTAGGGTTTAAACTTTGGATAAATTAATATTTGAGAGTTTAAAATACATTGTTATTGTTTGTTTTAAGTACAATTATTTTAAAAACGATAAAAACCTAACACGGATGTTTACGAGTGTGCTTTTGTACGTTAAAGTTCAAAGTGAAAAAGGGAAATCAGCGTGATTCACACACTTGAATAAAAGATACGTAAAATTGAGATTTATCTAAAATTAATCTATTATACATACTAAAAGAGAGTGCATGATTTGATGACGTGGCGCGCTGTGGAAGCAGCAATCAAATGGAGCTCACACGTTTTTTTGGCCAATAAATCTTTATTTTTAAGCCATAAAATCTTTTTTTCCTAAACAATTTTTGAGTAAAAGGGGTAAGTAGGCTTTTATTGTATAAATGTAGATTAAGTAGGCTTTTATATTTTAATGTGTATTAACTAGGCCCCTTGTAATTTTGAGAAAAAGATAAAATCCCAAAAAATTTAAGATACTTTCAAAATTAAAAAGGAAAATGAGAGTGATCCCCTACAATTATTCAAAATTAAAAAGACTCTCTCCCTTAATTTTTAAAAATAAAAAAGGAAAATGAGAGTGATCCCCTACAATTAAGGAATTAATTTTAACATTAAAAAGATTCCCTCCCTTAATTAATATTGCTTTTTTTTTTTCAAAGAGTCGCTTATTTGTTGGTATTAAAATTAATTACATAATTTTATGTACATAATCAGCGTGCAAAATTATGTACATAATCTGCGTGCGAAATTATGTACATAATATGCGTGCGAAATTATGTACATAAACTGCGTGCGAAATTATGTACATAAACTGCGTGCGAAATTATGTACATAATCTGCGTGCGAAATTATGTACATAATCTGCGTGCGAAATTATGTACATAATCTGCGTGCGAAATTATGTACATAATCTGCGTGCGAAATTATGTACATAATCTGCGTGCAAAATTATGTACATAATCTGCGTGTGAAATTATGTACATAAAATTATGTACAGAATTTGTGGGGACCACTCTCATTTTTTTTATTTAATTAAAAAACAGCCATATTAATTAAGGGAGAGAATCTTTTTAATGGGAGTGGTCCTCACAATTAATATTCACTTATCTTTTTAATTAGAGTGATCTCCCCAATTAATAATTTAATTTATTTTTATTTTTAGGTTGAAAATTGGAGGGGCCTAGATTGTATCATGGATACAAAAAAGGCTTCCCTACACCAATTTTCTCACAATTTTTGAGCCAATAAATCTTTATTTTTTAAACCATAAACCTTTTTTTCCTAAACTAACACATTACTATTCAAAATTATACGTTATTTTTTTTTTGAGATTCTCCAAGATTTTATAGCCAATCAATCTTTATTTTTTGTGCCAGAAAATCTTTTTTTTTACTAAACTAATAAAATTCTATTCAAAATTGTACGTAACTTTTTTTTTTTTGGAGATTCTCCAAGATTTTATAGATTATAGTCAAATCAACTTTTTTTATTTTTATTATTTATAATAGATTATTAATCAATATAAAAAATCTACTCAAATCTACTTTTTTTTTTTTTTACGTTCTTATCAGTTCCAAGAAAATTGCACAAAACACTTCCTACGATTTCTATTCTATAAATACCCCACTCCATAACGTAAAATTGTACCCGCTGCTTTCTTATTCTTCTCTTTAACCTATTATCGGCTGCTTTGCTATTCTTCTTTTAACCTATTACCATCCTTATTGATTCGTTCTCATAGAGGTATGTGCTTGATTTACTTTGTTTATATATAAATAGTTTGATTCTCAACTTATCATAATTGTTTGTTTGTAAATTAAATTTTGATTTCTGTTGTAATTTATAAATTTTATTCGCTGAAACCATTTCGATCTTGGTTCAAATAATTAGTTTGATTTCAGTCTGTTTGTTGCATATCTACGTGTGTATAACAAAAAAAAAGAAGAAGTTCCTCGTGCTTTTGGTTGGGATGTGTTAATACACTACAATAGAGTCAAATCGCATTGGAACTTGTAAAAATTTAACAATTAAAATACTAGTCAAATCATATTAAAAAAAATTTAATAAGTAAAAGTTAAATAATAGCCAAAAGAAAAGGGTTGTGTTATAAGTCTTTTATTTTTACAACTCTTTTAGTTTTTTAATTTTTTTTATGTTTAATATAATAATATCTGTAATTATAAAACATTTTTATATATTTTAAATAAATTGTTTAAAAAACTATATTACCTTTACTTATAATTTAATTTGTATTTTATTAAAGTTTACAAATTACAACCCACATGTATATTATAGAAGATTATAAATAAAAACTATATTATTTTTACTTATAATTTTAATTTATATTTTACTAAAAAATTAAAATCTATAATAAAAATACATTTAAAAAATTATAAAACACTAACTATAATTTAATAATCACATACAAATATTATCTAATAATTACATGCAAAAAGTAAAAAGTAAGTGATTTGACTATATTATGGTGTAAATTAAATGAGTGTATGTAAGATGGCCCTTTTGGTTTAAGTAAATGTCAGAACAGATGGGTATTGCCCCTTAGGTTTTACACTTCCCCCACGACGACTCCGACTCCTACACCTGTCACCGCCGCTGTCTTTCTCCTTTTCTTTATATCATATCTATCTGCATTTTATATTATATATATATATATATATATATATATATATATATATATATATATATATATATATATATATATATATATATATATATATATATATATATGCTGTTTATTTTCACATTTAAGTATAACAATATAAACCACAAGTGTTTTTGTTTATTTCTATTTTCCGCCTAATTATTTATTTTTGATTTGGTTTACATATTTTTTGGCAAGTATTTTTTTATTTCTATTTTCCGCCTAATTATTTATTTTTTATTTCGTTTACATATTTTTTGGAAAAATATAGATAAAAAAACGAATTAAAATACGATTATAGAGCATATCTATTTTCTTTTAAATTAAAACAGATCTGATTAAAAAAAATCGATTATATTTTAAAGAATTTTTGTAGGATCATACATAGCTTTTCTATTTTCCGCAAGTGTATGTTTCTATAGTTTACTATCATTTCTATTTTAAGCAAGTGCATATTTCGAGTATTTTATTGTCTTGAATCTATCCTATATAAACAGTATAACAATATAGAAAATAAGTGTATTATATTATCATTTTTTTAATTTTCTGCCTAATTATTTATTTTAAAAATCATTTTCATTTTTTTGGTCAAAATAGATCTATTTCTATATGTTGTTATCTTTTCTATAATTTTTAATTATTAATGTAGGTTTTTTTTAATATCCAAAAAAATTAGGAAACCTTTTCAATTCTTTTTATTATTGCGTGATTTATGTGGTGGCCTTACGTTTTTTTTTCGAATTATATCTTTGCTAAATCAGAAATTAAGTCAAAATTTTTTTAAAAAAAACAATATCTAAATTATAAATGTTTAATTTTCTAAGAAAAAGTTCGAATATTGATATTTTTTTATAAAAAATTCATGTTTTTTTTTGTATTTTTCATGTTCCATCTAATAAGCTTCATCATCGTATTTTTCATGTTTACTCGCATTTTTTTTTAAAAATTTTGATTAGATTTCGATGGGCCTAAACACCATCTAATAAGCAACAAACATTTTTTTAAAATGCCAAACCTTTATGATTAGATTCATTTTTTTAAAATTTTTGATCAAATTTTTTTTAAATATCTATATTTTGTTTATGTTTTTGATTTTACAAACATTTTTCAAAAAAACTAAATTCTCTTTTTTCTTATTCTTCACATAAATTTCGTTAGTGTTAAATTAAAAGATTTGTAAATCGTCGTTTTTTCATAAAAGACATTTATTTTTATCTTTAATATTTTTTTTCAACAAAATTTTGATATATTTGATTTTTTTTAAATACCGATTTTTTTTCAAAAATTATTAAGATTTCGATCGAACTAAACACCATCTCATAAACAATAAATTGTTTTAATATTTTTTGATCAGATTCATTTTTAAAAATATCTTTTTTTTTCATAAACATTTTTCACAATGTCGAAATATCTAAAAGTAAGATTTTGTAAGATAAAAGTTATATTCTTTTTTTTTCTTACAATATTTTTGTTTGTGATAAATTAAAATAAATATTTAATTTGATTCTTTTTTTCATAAATATATCATTAGTTCTCACATACACAAGTTGATGATATTTATTCAAAAAACATCAAATATATAAATATACCCGCACAAGGTGCGGGATATGAACTAGTTGAAACCTATTATATATTTGTAAATTTCCACTAAATTTATGTTGTGATTTTCGTTTTCAGTGTGTTACGAGTTTTCATTATGTAAAACAATCGTGGATTACCCAACACTAATACAGGTATCATTATAGATGGTATTTAGACCATGGTGTTTATAGATTTGCCGTGAAAAGTCTATCTGATTGACGACTCGGCTAGCTAGGGCGTTACGAGACAGCATTTAAAAACGTCATCATAGGCGGAGCTGATGCAAGATAAGTAACATCTCCAAGTTAATATCCCCATTCTTTATAATTTGCTAAAAAAAAGCATGAAAATTTTATTGAATCAATAATCTATAATATTTTAAATTTCTTCTTTGCATTTGAGAATGGAACATAGAGTAAGAAATTGAAATAAATATAGTTAATAGTGTTTTTATTCCTTGATGACACAACAACAGTCTGGTGTTTTTGTATCACAATAAACACTTCAATGAATGTAGCCTTTGTTCTTGCAAAGTTTGGAACAATCAGCTTGTCACTTGCATTTTCCGACGATCTTGCAGTACTCTTCCTTTATTAGGTGCCTTCTTCCTACCTCTACATCACATACAAAATGCAAGTTATTATGGCACATGCATTTTCATTCACACTAATTAAAATACAGTGATCAAAAGTGTTACCTGTAGTGACAAAGGTAGCACATGAATAGGAAGGAGAGGAGCAGGAGAAGTTTTTTGGCTGCCATTGTTGATATTCACAATCTTTATTGTTTATTTCTTCTACTTATTGTTTTATTAATTTGGACAGTGTGTAGAGATATTTATAAGGCACCCAAAAAAAAGATTTTATACAAAATAATTAAATTTCTGATGCATCTCTTATTCATGAGAATTTATCGTTTAATGATTGGTCACCCTTGTGCTTTGCAACAATTTTCCTGGAGAACTTCTCGTTATTTCAATGAATTATTATGACTTATGAGATAATTATATTACTTTTCCAACTTCATATCACTGGTCGACATTGATATGTTGTATTTTATTGTAGGCGGAATGAACGAGAACTTCTAATAATCGGGAGAAGTTTGGTCCACCACATATCACTTCGCCGAAATAAGAGAAGTTGTATGTTTTCTGCAACTTCTCCACTTATGTTTTCTTCAAATTGACTATCAGTTTTCATTCCTAATTAGTTGAAATGCTTCTTCTTTTAGCAATGAAATATCTTCACCAAAAACCTTATAAAATAAGAAACACTTTGAATTTCTCAATGTAGTTTTTTTCTTTTAATTAGTTGAAATGCGGGGTTTTTTTTCTTAAGGCCCCATTCCAACAACTATCAACCCAACAACCACAACACATTCAAGGCCAAACAAATCCCTTTGGTTTTGCAACAACTAACATGGAAACCCGGTCTCTATTACCCGAACCTCAAACCAAAAATCTCTTTTCAAGCGCTCTCTCAAGCCCAGTGCGTCGGAACCTTCAACACTATCACTTAGCACAGGGTAGTCAAGGATCTTCATTTTAAAGGTGAATTTGGAAGGGTTTGGATTTAAGTTTGGTGGGGAAATGGTGAGTGTTATCTTCTTCTTCTTCTTCCCTTGTGATTTTCTCTCCTTTATGATTGTATATAGGATGAAGAAGTTTATGGTTTATGTATAACTCAATGCACATAGTCATTCATATGTTACCTTCGTTGGGGTTTTTATTTCTAACATAAGAATTAGGTGTTTAATTGCCATACACACAAAAAGAGCTGAAAATTTCTCTTTGGCATGTTCTTATGTGCTTCTCTCTCTCTCTTTTTTTTTTCTTCGAATCTTATCTTTTAGTTTTCTATTTTCATTTATTTTGTCGTATAGGTCATGAATAGAATGTGCCAATTGGATAGACTTTTTTGTATCTTAGTGATAAAAATAATTTATTACTGGCCGAAGTATGGCTGACTAAAAATTGACAGGACTGCAATACCCAGTCCAGTATCGAAGAAAAAAAAAAAAGTCTAATTCTTATGTTAATTTTTATCAATTTTTAGTCCAGTAATAAATTATTTTTAGTCAATTTTTAGACAAAATAAATGAAAATAGAAAACTAAAACATAAGATTCGAATAAAAAAAAAGAGAGAGAGAGAAGCACATAAGAACATGCCAAAGAGAAATTTTCAGCTCTTTTTGTGTGTATGGCAATTAAACACCTAATTCTTATGTTAGAAATAAAAACCACAACGAGGGTAACATATGAATGACTATGTGCATTGAGTTATACATAAACCATAAACTTCTTCATCCTATATACAATCATAAAGGAGAGAAAATCACAAGGGTAGAAGAAGAAGAAGAAGAAGATAACACTCACCATTTCCCCACCAAACTTAAATCCAAACCCTTCCAAATTCACCTTTAAAATGAAGATCCTTGACTACCCTGTGCTAAGTGATAGTGTTGAAGGTTCCGACGCACAGGGCTTGAGAGAGCGCTTGAAAAGAGATTTTTGGTTTGAGGTTCGGGTAATAGAGACCGGGTTTCCATGTTAGTTGTTGCAAAACCAAAGGGATTTGTTTGGCCTTGAATGTGTTGTGGTTGTTGGGTTGATAGTTGTTGGAATGGGGCCTTAAGAAAAAAAACCCCGCATTTCAACTAATTAAAAGAAAAAAACTACATTGAGAAATTCAAAGTGTTTCTTATTTTATAAGGTTTTTGGTGAAGATATTTCATTGCTAAAAGAAGAAGCATTTCAACTAATTAGGAATGAAAACTGATAGTCAATTTGAAGAAAACATAAGTGGAGAAGTTGCAGAAAACATACAACTTCTCTTATTTCGGCGAAGTGATATGTGGTGGACCAAACTTCTCCCGATTATTAGAAGTTCTCGTTCATTCCGCCTACAATAAAATACAACATATCAATGTCGACCAGTGATATGAAGTTGGAAAAGTAATATAATTATCTCATAAGTCATAATAATTCATTGAAATAACGAGAAGTTCTCCAGGAAAATTGTTGCAAAGCACAAGGGTGACCAATCATTAAACGATAAATTCTCATGAATAAGAGATGCATCAGAAATTTAATTATTTTGTATAAAATCTTTTTTTTGGGTGCCTTATAAATATCTCTACACACTGTCCAAATTAATAAAACAATAAGTAGAAGAAATAAACAATAAAGATTGTGAATATCAACAATGGCAGCCAAAAAACTTCTCCTGCTCCTCTCCTTCCTATTCATATGCTACCTTTGTCACTACAGGTAACACTTTTGATCACTGTATTTTAATTAGTGTGAATGAAAATGCATGTGCCATAATAACTTGCATTTTGTATGTGATGTAGAGGTAGGAAGAAGGCACCTAATAAAGGAAGAGTACTGCAAGATCGTCGGAAAATGCAAGTGACAAGCTGATTGTTCCAAACTTTGCAAGAACAAAGGCTACATTCATTGAAGTGTTTATTGTGATACAAAAACACCAGACTGTTGTTGTGTCATCAAGGAATAAAAACACTATTAACTATATTTATTTCAATTTCTTACTCTATGCTCCATTCTCAAATGCAAAGAAGAAATTTAAAATATTATAGATTATTGATTCAATAAAATTTTCATGCTTTTTTTTAGCAAATTATAAAGAATGGGGATATTAAATTGGAGATGTTACTATACTTGCATCAGCTCCGCCTATGATGACGTTTTTAAATGCCGTCTCGTAACGCCCTAGCTAGCCGAGTCGTCAATCCGATAGACTTTTCACGGCGTTTCTATAAACACCATGGTCTAAATACCATCTATAATGATACTTGTAGTAGTGTTGGGTAATCCACGATTGTTTGAAAACTCGTAACACACTGAAAACGAAAATCACAAAATAAATTTAGTGGAAATTTACAAATATATCATAGGTTTCAATTAATTTTAGTTAAAGCTCAATTTTACGTATATTTTATTCAAGCGCGTGAATCACGCTAATTTTCCTTTTTCACTTTGAATTTTAACGTACGAAAGCACACTCGTAAATATCCGTGTTAAGTTTTTATCGTTTTTAAAACAATTGTACTTAAAACAAACTGTGAGATTATGATAAATTCCCCTTAGGGTTTGCGTCATCAGACGGCTCATATTAATAATAAACAGACTTTACATAATTACAATAGGCAGCCCTATATTTACATTAATTACATATTCTATCATACCCCCGCAGTCGAAACTGGAGGAGGTAGTACAGTAAGACTGGATCTAAAATCTAGAAATAATTGTCGAGGCAGCCCTTTTGTAAAGATATCTGCATATTGGAAAGCCGAAGGTACGTGGAGAACTCAAACGTGACCTCGGGCAACCTTATCTCGGACGAAGTGAATGCCAATCTCGATGTGCTTGGTTCGTTGGTGTTGAACCGGGTTGCTGGCAAGGTACGTTGCTGAGATGTTGTCGGTGTAGACCACAGTAGCTTTGGTAAGTGGGCAATGAAGCTCAAGTAGTAAATTTCGAAGCCAAGAACATTCCGATACAACATTGGCAACTCCTCTGTATTCGGCCTCAACACTAGATCTGGAAACTACAGATTGGCGCTTGGCAGACCACGAGATCAAAGTGTCGTTGAAGAAGACACAATGACCGGAGGTAGATCGGCGGGTATCAGGACATCCAGCCCAGTCGGCATCTGTATAAGCAATAAGATCTGACTTCGGAGAAGGAGAAATTGTGATACCTAAAGAAGAAGTGTCTGAAATGTAGCGGATGATACGCTTGAGGGCAGCGAAGTGAGCTTCTTTGGGATCATGCATGAAAAGGCAAACTTGTTGTACTGCATAACTAATGTCTGGTCGTGTGAAAGTAAGATATTGAAGTGCTCCTGCTAAACTTCTGTACAACGTTGGGTCGGTGACTGTAGGACCAGATGAGGCACTGAGTTTCATAGAGGGTTCAGCAGGTGTAGCAGAAGGTTTTCAGTTGTTCATTTTGGCACGCTCAACAATTTCCCTGGCGTATTTGTCTTGGGACAAGAATAATCCAGATGAACTCTGACGAACTAAGATGCCCAAAAAATAAGAAAGTGTGCCCAAATCTTTGAGGCAAATTCCTTGCTTAAAATCATGATCAGGTGAGTTCGCAGATAATCAGAGGATGTAGTTAAGATGATGTCATCAACATAAAGCAGCAAATACGCAGTGTTAATGCCCTGTCGGTAAATAAAGAGGGAAGAATCGCTCTTACTGCCGATAAAGCCAATGCGAGTTAGGAAGCCTGCAAAGCGTTGAAACCAAGCGCGGGGAGCCTGTTTGAGACCATATAGGGACTTCTGGAGAAGACATACATGGTTAGGTCGAGATTAATCGCGAAAACCTGGAGGTTGAAACATGTAGACTGTTTCATTCAAATGTCCATGGAGAAAAACATTTTGTACGTCGAGTTGGTGGATGGACCAGGAACGAGATAGTGCAATGCTAAGAACCATGCAAATGGTAGCTAGTTTGACCACTGGGCTGAAAGTCTCATCACAGTCCACTTCAACCTGTTGAGAGCATCCATTTGCAACTAAACAAGCCTTGTACCTTTCCAGAGAGCCATCAGACCTGTACTTATGTCGAAAGATCCACATACACCGCACAATATTAGCATCATTAGGACGAGGAACCAGAACCCAAGTCTTATTTCGCATAAGGGCTCGATATTCATCAAGCATGGCATGGTTCCAATACGGATCCTGGAGAGCTAGGTTATGTGATTTGGGTAGTGGAGAGATAAGACGGGACGATGGGGTAGTGGAGACGGATAGATCAAAGACCGGTTTGGGTTTCACAATACCGGATTGACTCCGGGTTTGGGGCCGGGTGGGCACAATATCCGGTGGAGCAGCTACGGGTTGTATAGGCTGGGAGGTTGAGCTGGAAAACGTAGGTAATGGGTGTGGGATAATTGCAGGTGGGCCTGTAATGATGGTTGGGCTGGAATCATCAAACGACCCAACACGGAGAGGTATGGGGCTGGAGGGAGGGCATGCGGCTGGAGAGTTAACTACAGAAGCAAGCTGACGTGGTGAAGCTGGGCCGGATGTAGCAACTGGGCCAGTCGTAGGTGGGTCAGGCGCAAGTGGGCCAGTCGCAGGTGGGCCAGGCTGAGGTTGGGATGCAGGGGCGGACTGGGGTGCAGGAGGTAGCTGAGAATTATCATCAATATTCCTACGTAAAGCATTTGTGTATGGGGAAGGTCCGTCATCGGTTAAAAAATCATAGGATACCGGGGAGGTGTCATTCCGGGTTGAAAACGGGAATTGAGACTCATCAAAAGTAACATGACGGAAAAGGATAATTTTATTGGAACCTAACTCAAGACATGTGTAACCCCGATGATGAGTGGTGTACCCTAGGAAAACGCACTTTGTAGTGCGAGGTTGAAGTTTGTGGGAAATGATTGCACTTTGATTGGGATAACAAAGGTAACCGAAAACCCGGAGATGATGGAAGGATGGTGTAGTTTGGTATAGCACTTGGGTAGGTGATTTATTTTGAATAGTGGTGGATGGAAGAATATTGAGGAGGTAGCAAAATGTCTCTAAGGCGTGAGGCCAATAGGAGACGGGAATAGACACATGAAATAGAAGAGTTCGCATCATATTATTGATTGTACGAATGGTACGTTCAGCTTTGCCATTTTGAGGGGAAGTATGAGGACACGAAAATCGAAAAGAGATGCCATGAGTAGCAAAAAAATTGTGAAAATTCGTGTTCTTAAACTCACGCCCCATGTCGCATTGAAAACTTTTGATGTTTGTGCGAAATTGTGTTTGAACTAATTTGTGAAATTGCCCAAAGAGATCGAAAACTTGTGACTTAAACTTGATTGGATAAACCCATAAGAAGTGTGAAAAGTCATCAAGAAATAACAAGTAATATTTAAAACCTTCCCGGCTAGGAATAAGTGAAGTCCAAATATCACTATGAATAATATCAAAAGGAGCAAAAATGCTAGTTGATGAGCGATCAAACACAAGTTTATGATGTTTTCCAAGTTGACAAGCATGACAAAGAGGAGGGGATGCCTCCTTAACACATTTAAAAAAGGAAGAATTGCGAAGAAAGTTAAATGCCGGCATGCCGGGATGACCTAGACGAGCATGCCAAATGGAAGAAGACTCCGCCGAGAGGGCATGAGAAGGACTGATGGGTGGATTGGTAACCGGATAGAGCTCCCCGGAGCTATTACACCTCAGACGAACGGTCCCCGTTTGTAGATCCTTCACAGAGAAACCAAAAGGGTCAAATTCCACAGAAGCAAGATTATCAGTTGTAAAACGTCGAACGGATACTAGGTTTTTAACAATTTTTGGTACGACAAGAATGTTTGATAAACGGAGAGGCTTGTTTGTGGTGGGTAGGATAGCATCACCAAGACGTGTAGAAGGAATACACATACCATTGCCAACAATTATCGAATTTAATGGACCATTATGCGAAAAAGACGAGAGATTACCGGAATTATTCGTCATGTGCGATGTGGCGCCCGTGTCCATGTACCACAAATTGTCCGTTGGGTTTAACGTCATTGTAGCGAAGGATTGGTCCAATGAAGTGGGCTGAGCAATAAATCCATTGTGATCATGTGCAAAATGGGCCTGAGGGGAGCTGAAAATTGGGCCTGCACCAAGAAGCCCTTGCTGATTATGTGGGTAGGGGCAAGGAGGAGGCGGTATTGGGCCAGAGCCGGAATGGGCTGGAGACCAAGGCTGGGCTGTAGACGGCCCACCATGTGCTGACGTCAGTGGAACCCACCCAACATTTGGCCTGAAGACAAATCGGCTGACTGGCGTGTTATTGGATCGATTTTTGTTTTTCTTTCCCTTGGGCCGTGTAGTATTGGGCCTCTCAGCAGAAGACTGGGCCGGAGGGTTAGCAACAGATTCGGAGGTTGCAGCTGCAGCGGTGAGAGCTGCTGCGTTTTTGTCGGCGCCTGTTTGTGCCGCCAGCCGGGTTTCCTCGAGAAGTAGTTGAGAGCAGGCTTTGATAAAACTCGGAAGAGGATCCGTTTGTTGAATAAAGCTCGCCACAACATTGTATTCAGATGGGAGACCCGAGATTAGTTGAAGAACTAATCGAGTTGCAAGAGCCGGTGATCCGACACCCTTTAGTTGATCTGCCAAGGACTTGAGATGTTGACAAAAGGAATTGACGGAGGAGAAACCGGATAACTTACAATTGGAGAACTCGTGCTCAAGATACACCGCCCTAGTGTTCTTGTTATCTTGAAAAATATCCTTGACGCGGTTCCAGGCTTGGAGTGCGCTGCCTTCGGAATCAAGAATTTGAAGAAGAATGTCGCGGGAGACCGTACTGTATATCCATTGAAGGACAATAGCATCAACTTGAAGCCATAAGGAGTTGTCGATGTCCGTAGGTCGCGGAACAGATTCATCAATATGATCAAGAACATTATGGGCTTTCGCAGTAACGCGAAATAGGGTTACCCAAGATGTATATGGAGTATCATGATCCAGAACAAGAGCGATGTTGTTCTTGATGTTAGAGATTCCGAGAGCGGAGTGGAAATAAAGCTTTTTGTCGGCCATTGGATCGAGATTGCCGGAAAAAAATACGGTGAAAGGGAAGAAGCAGCGGAATAGGGTTAGAGGAGAGAAGGCTCTGATACCATGTGAGATTATGATAAATTCCCCTTAGGGTTTGCGTCATCAGACGGCTCATATTAATAATAAACAGACTTTACATAATTACAATAGGCAGCCCTATATTTACATTAATTACATATTCTATCACAAACAATAACAATGTATTTTAAACTCTCAAATATTAAATTTATCCAAAGCTTAAACCCTAAAATTTAATTTGAAGATTCAATTATTAACCAAGGAGGGTATGCATGATAGATGTGAATAAATGAGTTATGTTAACATCTCAATTCTCAAGGATTATTAACATTGACCTGAAGATTTCAAGATCATTTGGATTCCCAAGAAGAGAATGGTTCCACTGGTGTCCTTCTGAGTCATTGAATGCCTTCAGAACCTCGATCTACAAGAGAAGCTCAGAAATTACATCGTAGCAAATGATAAGAGATAAACTAAAAATTGTCAAAAATACATCTCAGGACGATTTCAATCATAACATTAAACAAAGAAAAGCTCATAGAGAAAGAAATGCAACAAAGCAAGTGCAATCCAGTTATTATTTCACAACCTCTAAACTAGTTATATTTCATGTTGGTTCAGCTATTTTGAAACAATTTGTTTTTGTTTCTTAGGCTATCCTAGCTACTTTTAGGGTATGTTATTTTGCTAGTGTTTCAAGTAATGTTTACATTCTATGTTCACACTTTATTAGAACCCTTAACACAAAGCTTTGCAGGTTTTTATTTCTCACACTTTCGTAGCTTCTCTAGTAAGCTTTAAATCTCATCTTCTTGTCTTTAAACAGTTGGCCCTGCGAAACCAGAAGCTAGTCCCACCTCTCAACCTCTCAACCTCCCTCATAGAGACTTTTTCCCCGGAGCCGGCCCTCGGCCTGCTCCCCCACCAGTGAGGCCGCCACAGCCTCGCCCCCCACCCCACAACACTCTCCCACCTCTCACCCTCCCTCGCTCCAAATGGGAGGAGCAAAACGTTCCAAGAAACAATCGGTGAAGCTCTCAGAGATGCTCCAAGGTCATATCCACCCAACCACTCCCCCAACGAAACCAGGCTCTTCACCAAACCCACCCAACCCCTTTGATCCCGTCCCGAAGGAGCTTATCCGATCGAACAAATCAAACCATTCTGAATCCACATCTATCCCAAATCTTGATCCGACTCCCACCACAAAACTGGTAGAACCGACCGCGACCTCAACCTCAAACCATGTTAGCATCAAGGATGCTAACTCCTCTCATCACTCGATCCCCCAATGAATGTAAACATTTGTTTATGGAATGTTAGGGGTCTTAACAACCCTAACAAGCAAAAAAGCATCCGGGATATAGTAAATCGTCTCAACTTTGACCTTCTTGCAATCATTGAATCTAAACTCTCTTCCTCGATGATTGACAAACTCTCCTCTCTTATCCCCTCGTGGAAACACTTCTCAAACGTCACCGATGTGCTCAACTGCCGTATATGGGTCTGGTGGAACCCATCAACCATATGCCTCACCCCAATCTTCATCAATGAGCAGATTATCCACTGCAAAATCAACACATACCACAACGACGATCCCACAAGCACAACAACCCACTTTGAAAGTTCCTTCATATACACCCACAACCTTCCTGAAGATCGCAAGCCTCTTTGGGACAATATCTCTACCATCAAAAGACTCAACTTCGACACTTCTTGTGTACTTTTGGGTGACTTCAACTCCATCCTCTGTCCTGATGAGAGGCTTGTCCCCGGCCCTATTACCCCGTCCATACCCACCAACGAGCTTTCTGATTGCTTCTCCCTTCACTCTCTCAATGACCATGATTACTCTGGCTGCAAATTCACTTGGAGCAACAAGTAGCTTAGTACCAGAATTTGGAGCAAGTTGGACCGGATTGCCACTAACCAACCATGGCGTTCAGCCTTTCCCAACTCAACAACATTCTTTTACACCCCGCTCATCTCCGATCACTCGCCTGGACTCCTCTCCACCGACCCCAAGCCAATCTCTATGAAGCGTCAATTCCGGTTCAATAACGTCTGGGCTAACCATGAGGAGTTTATACTGACTGTGTCTCGCTCTTGGTTCCAACCAACCCCTGAGTATCATGACTGTCCCATGAGGCTTCTTTTCTCCAAGATGATACACCTCAAAATGAGTTTGAAAAAATTCTCAAGCCGCAAAATGGAGCACCTGTACGAATCCATCGAGAGCCTCAAGCAAACCCTAACCACCACACAAATAAACCTCCAACTTCATCCCCACGATCTAACCCTCCAACAAACCGAACGAGACACAACCCTATCCCTTAACTCTGAAATGAATCTTCTACGTATCACCCTCGCACAACTCTCCAAAGCTACCTGGACCAAATCCGGTGACCAGTGTAGTTCCTACTTCTTCAAGAGTATCACTACTCGAAGAGCCAAAAACACGATAAAATCAATGATCGACCCTAACAACCCAGATAACCCTCCAACTTTTAACCCAGACACAATTGCCCACATTTTGGTGAATCACTTCACCAAAATTCTCAACCCTCCCCAGAATCTTAACCCACTCAATCTTTTCCCGGACTGCCCCCTCCCTCAAATCTCGCATAACGATCTCCTCAACCTTGCTCAAATCGTTACTCCTGACGATGTTAAAACGGCCCTATTCGGTATTGCTAACCAAAAGGCCCCCGGTCCCGATGGTTACAATGCTCTCTTCTTCAAAAGAACCTGGAGCATTACGGGTGATTCATTCACTAAGGCCATCCTGAACTTCTTCCATACCGGCAAGATTTCCCATCAGATCAACCACACCTCACTATCACTCATACCCAAAACGGATAACCCCACTCTCCCATCTGATCTCAGGCCTATCGCTAGCTGTAATACATCCTACAAGGTTATTGCAAAGATATTGGCTACAAAACTCAACATCACTCTTCACTCCATCATTGGTCGTTACCAAGGTGCCTTTGTCAAGGGTAGGTCCATAAAACACAACATTCTTCTTTGTCAGGAGTTGTTCAAAAAATACAACAGAAGACACATCTCTCCTTGATGCTCAATGAAGATTGACATTTCAAAAGCTTTTGACATGATTGATCACAAGTTCGTACTTCGTTGTCTGGATAGGATGGGATTCCCGGACAACTTCATCAGACTTGTTGATGCTTGCATCTCTTCCCCATCCTTCTCTCTCAACATTAATGGTTCGCTCAAAGGTTTCTTCAAAAGCTCCAAGGGCCTGAGGCAAGGATGTCCACTCTCTCCTCCCTTGTTTGATATTGCTATGGAAGTGCTCTCTTCCATGTTATCAATCAATACCTCTACTCCGAACTTTAACATTCACCCCAAATGTGGCCATCCTCGCATTACTCATCTGTGCTTTGCAGATGATCTCATGCTTTTCTGTAGAGGTGATGTGACTTCTATCAGCATCATGAAATCTACACTTGATTCCTTTGGAAGATACTCCGGCCTCAACATAAACCTCACCAAATCGACCCTCTTCACTGGTGGCCTCTCATTACATGACAGCTAGTTGCTCGCCTCCTCCACTGGTATCACTCTAGGCAAGCTCCCATTCACCTACCTCGGCATCCCTATTGGTAGTAAAAGACTCAACCTCTCGGAATACAACCCACTGATTACAAAGATTACCAAAAGAATCAACTCCTGGAGTACTAGGAACCTTTCCTATGCTGGTCGCAAGCAGGTTATCACATCTATCCCGTCGTCACTCTACCACTACTGGTGCGCCGTCCTTACCATTCCCAACACAATTATCCTCAAGATCAACAGCCTCCTTCGCTCATTCCTTTGGTCGGGCAAGTCTAGTAGCCATTGTTCGCTGGTTGCTTGGAAAACCGTCTGCCTCACTATTAATGAGGGAGGTCTTGGCTCCAAAGAGCTTCTCTCTTGGAACAAGGCCTACCTCTCAAAGTTGATTTTTGATCTCGCACAACCTCTACAAGGTCAGGACATCTAGGCTGAATGGGTTCACTACAACATATTGAAAGGAAACTCCATCTGGAATTATAGCTTCAACTACAACCATAGTATCCACTAGGGCCATCTCATTCGGATCAGGGACGAGATTACTGACGCTGGATTCGGCACCTCTTTCTGCAGCCTTGCATCAAAATATAATGGTAAATTTTCTATCTCGGCTGCATACAATCTTTGCTGGAAATTGTCTCCCCCTTCCCAACCATACACTCTTGCTGCCATCTGGGACGACTCGAACGTACCAAAGTGCAGCTTCATCGTCTGGCTCGTAAGTTACAACCGCCTTCCCACGCTCACTAAACTACATGCTTGGAACCTTACCGATGATAACATCTGCAATCTTTGTAACCTCGAACAGGAGAATGAAGATCACCTGCTTCACAAATGCAGCTACTCTGATGTTGTTCTTAAGCTGATCTCCATTTGGCTTCGAATCCCTCCCCCCCAACCATACTCCCACAATCTTTGGAACTGGATTAGTAACCACAAGCCTATCGGGAAGGATATTGTCTCTCACATCACCATGTCGACCATCATCTGTTTCATCTACTTCATATGGAAGTCCAGGAACGATCTCATCTTCAACAACAACTTCATCCAGCCAGCTACTTGTGCTCAATACATCATCAACACTACCAAAAGTCTCCTTGCCTACCACTGGAAAGATCGATCGCATAACTCTATGGCTTGGGCTAAGATCTACGGAATTTATTTCTCCTAATCCCTCCTAATGTCTCTTTGTCTCATTGTCTTTGTTTCTTGCATGTCCTCATGTAGTACTCCTTTGTATATTCTCTGGTTATATTAATACACAACTATTCAAAAAAAAAACAAACAGTTGGCCCTGCTAGAATAATAGAAAAAGACAGAATGTTAGACTTCTCTTTGTCTTTCCTCAAGATCCTCCTCATATTTGTTACTTTCCTCTTCCTTGATTTCAGTTTAGAATGTTAACATTTCATATGTCACAAGTTTCTAAAGAGCCAAGAGAGATTACATCAATCTAGCTTGACTTTTGTCTTGTCTAAATGGAAGATTATTTATGGGAAGTGGAGTTATCTTTTCAATGATAGATGACAATTTCAAGTTTAATTTCGGAATCGTTACACAAAGGGCTATATACAACACTGGGTGGAGAGATCTTCAGAGAGAAGTAAAACAATGTTCTAGTCTCCACTGGACTATAAATTAATTTAATTCAACTTCATCTTCTCTTTTGTAAATGTATTACCTGAATTGCCGCTCGAGCTGAAAGTTTAACAAGCCCTTCTTCAGTAAGTTTCTCTGAAGCTCTCCCGCGGACACCCGTTGTGAGAAGCTTTGTACTTTCTTCACCTTGGACCTTGCTGATAGTCCTTCATCAAAATGCATCTACGCACAAAAGGAAACCTTAGAAAATTAAGATTCATACATTATAGAATTACATGCTAAGCACACGGAAATTTGCCTTCGATGGATGATACACGTGTGGGATGACAATACTATCGACCCCTTGAAACAAATTAGCAACAATGTCATAAGATTGAAGTCTGAGACTTTTAGTACGACATTTGACTTCATCCGAAGTTTCCGACCCCTTGAAAACAAATTTCGAACATACCTTATTGTTGTGCCTGCCTTTTGTGAACTCGAACGAGTCTGCTCGAGCTCTTTGCATGGTTACCTTGATTGTGAACTTCGCACAAGATCGAGATGAACAACTCAGATCGCTAAATCCTAGCCTTCGCAGGTTTGTTTTTAGGGCTAGATGACTCAGAGCGCGCTCTTAATTCGCAAGATTATAGGTTTGTTTTACCCTTATAAAATTATATTTTACAGGTTATTTTAAGGATAAAATAATCCGCTTAATTGGTAAAAGGTTCTTTCTTGCGACAATTAAGAATTCCCGACGCCAAAAGTAAGTATGTTTGCGACGGCAAATCATACCCGACGCCAAAGGTAATTTTTTTGCGACGGCATACAAACGCCGTCGCAAGTATATATTCTATTCGTGACTATCCGACATTGTCGACGCAAACCTAACGGCGGTTGGACACGCCGTCGCTGTGCCGTCACAAAAATCCCACCAATGGCGACGGTAGAGTTTGAAGTTGCAAACATTCGTCGCAAAATTATTTTTTTTTGTAGTGAGGGGGTCAACCATGCACACATCCGGCCTATCCTTGCAACGTCCACCTTGGGGCGGGCTAGTCATGCACACGTAACTCACCGGATCATCCATGCAACTCCGAAACGGGCCATCCTTACAAGATCGCCAAATAAGGTCCACAACACATCACCACCCTGGGCCAACCTTGATATATACTCCTTTCGGTTCTACTATGCAGGACCCACCCTATATCTTCCCAATGACTATACCAACTATATGAGCTTACCCGATCCACCACGACACTATAAGCCATGACCCACATACGCAATCTCATATCCTCCTAAGACTTTTGATTGGTTGTGCCCTAATGGCTAATTTTTTGATCCTATTTTATATTTTAGTCCATAAAGACATCTTTAATTATAGGTTAATTTTGAGCTTTTAGTTATTATTTTTCAGCCCATGTTTTTTTAAAATTATTTTTCAAATAATTTAAGCCTTTTAATAGGGAAGCTTAAAGATACATCGAGAGAATCATATCTTTCACAAGATATTGTTTTATTATTCTTAGAAGATCAAATCTTATTATAAGATGGACCTTATTTATTTAGATCAGAAGATCGCATCTTATCCTAAATAAGGTAGGATTCATCCGGATCTTTTACTTGTAGGCTACTCAAGCTCATGCCCTATATATAAGGACCTCTCGAACCTTTTTGTAATCAATCCAACTTTGAATCAAACACATAATTTTTGGTATTTTCTAATTGCAATCCGTTTTGTTTCCGCCGTAAAGCACAAAGCGAGCGACCTCTTGTTCGACCTTTAGTTTTGACTTGTTTGAGTTGTTCAGCTTGCAGTCCCAAGCTAGTATCTTCTCTTGAATTTCACAAGCCTTCTTCGATTGTGGATTGGTAGACTGACCAATAACATCTATTGTAGTGCAAGGGTTCCACTAGCGTTCATCGATAAGGGAGTGATGTCACTAGGATATGAACCACATAATGAGCACACTAGAGATAGTCGGACAAAAACTTCACTATCAGACCGTCCAACAAGAGCGCAACAAAAATAAAACATATCCGACCTTTAGAGTTTAAAAAATAGTTTTATTAACATGCCATCTAAAGCAATGCAAAGAAAATAAGACAAATATCAAACCAACCTTATCGACCAACTCTTAAAATACATAAAGATAAAGACCAATAGGTACACGACCTTCCCAAAATCCTAAGCCACATGTAGGTTTGGTTGATCAACATCTCTCAGAAGTTCATCCGAAACATCCCTAGAAAGAAGCTTATCCTAAAATCAACAAAATATAAAACCATTAGCTAGCGTCCCAAAGTGAGAGTCAGAGCTCAGAAATCACATCAAACTTGTATGCATCATATGAGGAACGTCAAAACAAAATACTAACTATATAGCATCAAGTTCACCTCATATAAATATCACAATTAATCTTAAACCAAAAAAAGATTGCATAGGTCACGGTCAATCAAGTCAAACTATAACCTCCTAACATTAGCATACTCTGACATAAAAAATACCAACAAATAGTCTAAGAATAAAAAAACAATAAGAAAGAGTATGTACACTAAACCACTGAACTTGTAAACGTGTTAACTATATACAGGTAGTGAAACCAAATAATAAAATTACTCAATACGTTTGAGTAAATCTGTAGAGGTAATCATATATCCGAATAAATACTCTTATACTCGAGAACGGTGATAGTGATTATGATGATCTACAAATAACGCAATGCAATGAATGTATCATCTCTCAACTCTCGACAACACAAAGTAACACAACGCTCTCTCAAGTCCACATGTGCCCCTATGGTGCACTAATGGTTGCGGAGATATGCAACCACATCTCCTATTTTATATATCCACCTTATTTCCTAGCTCGATCTCTACAAGAGCACCATCCAAAACATGTGTGCAAGTTTTATACATGAAAGGGGCTCTCACCACGTCGCACGATCATACTTGCGACATCACTCCCTCATCGAGGTCACCATGCTTATGAACGTACCGGTGGTTGATTACCATTTGTAAAATAATTTAAAACAATAACTATAGAAGATGCATATAGGTGTATAATCCTATAAATGATCTTTAAAAGCAATAAAGTCCAACTATACTCATATGCAACACACCCAACTTGCAACACGGATTTTTCAACATCGATAATCTAACATATCTTACTCCAACCATCCTCATATCATTTGTAGAGCCAACTATCACCTCCTCATCACAAAACACAATCATCCACTCAACAACTCGTCTCAAAACTCATAACACCATGACATTCTTATCTCAAAACATTTATCTATACAAGGTCTCTTGAGGATATATTGCAAAACACTAACTCAAAACCAACTCGATCAAACTCTTAAGATTAGCCAACTCTTCTTAATAGTTCATCTACACCATCTCTTACTTAGGAAAAAATCACCACGCTTGTGCTAATTAATTCCTTATATTATCATCAACTAGGATGATATGGACTCGTTCTCATAAATGATCTCAATTCTTAGCATATCATATCGCCTTAGAACACCTATAATCACTCACGTCTATCCTCATTCATGACTATCAAGATGTCTTACCATCCAAAATCGCGTATGTCACTTATTAATGCTTGTCTAAACAATATCATACTGAGTTGTATATTGCCTTCTATATCCATAAATATCTCGTATCTAGATATTCCTAAATAATCACATCTCATACTCTAAAACACTAATTGTAACACTTTCCATCAATCCTTAACATTTTTTCTAGCCACTACCATCATAACCTCAATTTTATCTAAACACTCAAGATATACGATTAACACAATTTCATGAAAATTATTTAAAACATAAATGATATAGCTAGATATAATTTGCAAAATATATTCTACTCACAATCAACAATAAATTTAATATGAAACAAGACGGCAACTAAGTAAGTTATTATGACTTACCTTGAAAAGACGAATCATGTATGCAATATTCTGGTCTACGACCAAAAAAGCTCTCTTCTCTCTCCTGGCTTCTCCGGTGTAATAGCCGAGCCGCTCCGCCCCTGCGCAGCCCCCAGGCTGCTACCCACCCCTCTCTCCTCCAGTCCTCCCCATGACTGGCTCTAGGAGACCCCGTCGGCGTAACATCAAGATCTCAGAGCTTCCCTGAACCCCCTCCGTCCCTTACCTCCGAAACAACCATTTACCCAGTCCCATCCTTGAAAAGACCCTCGACCCAATCCCCGACGACCTCATTCGATCAAACAACAACAGGCTCCACTCTAGGGTCCCAGTCCCTCCGGAGCTCACATCTGAGCTGTCGTTCCCGCCGCTGAGTCAGTCTCCCTCGCCGTCGCCTGCTTTGGCTCTCCACAAGGAAGTCTCTTGCTCCCTGGTCACCAGCCAGCCAGTACCTCCTTCCCTTGAGCAGTGCACCGCTTCGTTGATGAATCCTCCACCCTCTGATGTGGCTACTGCGTCTCCTGACCCTTCGGGTCCCCTAGCGGTTGATGTTGTTGATGACTCCTCATTTCCCTTGACTGCTCAAGGTGCTGATTCGGAGAAGGTTGTCCCACATGCAAAGGTTGTCCTTTCACCTTAAGCCCCCTCGATTTCCCCCCACGCCCCCATAATGCAGGCGTGCATTAACGACCCTACAACTCACGTAACCCTTCCAGCTTCCTACAAGGATATTGCTTCCAGGAGTATTGCATGGAACCACGTCACCCTCCTCTTCTTTCCTGGGTTTGATTCAGGACTCGTTCCATTCTCTAACAAAGATATCAAAGACACCATGTAGAAGTGGAACCTTTCACTTGTGGGATACCCCCTGGGAAGCCAAATCTCTTTCCAAAGAATGTCCAAATACATCTATGAGAATTGGAACACCATATCCTTGCCAAAAATGATCCGGAATGAGAACGGTATCTTCGTTTTCCACTTCTCTAAGGAAGACGATCTGAACGAAATCTTGCTAGGGAGCCCATGGATTGCTAATGGCTCCACCACCATCCTCTTGAAAAGATGGTCCACTGACCTGCCCCTCGACTACTCCAGCCTTTGCTCCGTGCCAACCTGGGTTACATTGCATAACCTCAACTATCGGTTATGGTCCAAGACAATGTTGGCCAAGATCGGTTCGGCACTAGGTACCCCCATCTTGACGGACGCTTGCTCAGTTAATCAAGACCGTCTTAGGTTTGCACGGATCCTAGTTGAAATCCATGCCTCCTGACCCCTTCTTCGTGAGATCACCCTCTCTGGGCCCGAGGGAGTCACCTTTGTCCAAAAAGTCACCTATGAATGGCTTCCACCGTGTTGTGACGCATGTTTAACCTTTGGGCACTGCTGCAAGCCCCCTAAGGCGTCCACTTCGGCTAGGGCTCCAATTGCTCCTCAGGGTCCCTTCCTCCCCAGGAAAGTCACCCCGACTCCTAACCCTAACCTCACCTCTATCCTCCCCACCCCTGACCCTTCCTTGAGGATCCTCCCTCCCCAAGAAGGGCCCTATGCTACCAAACACCCTTACTCCCATCACCTTGACACCCCTCCTACTACCTTTGAGCTTGCTCCCAACCCAACATTACTCATTCGCAACCCTACTCCGACCCTTCCACAACAGCTCCCTATTTTGTCCCCAACCCCTTGTCATGCCCCACTCACTCTTTCCCCCCTCCAAAGACCACCACAAACGCCCCCACAAACGCCCTCTCTAACTCTCCATTGATTGCAAGTGCCATCAATGACCAAAGCTCCGTTGTTTAATGATAGTAAGAATGTGCGCATGGAATATTCGGGGTCTCAATGACCCTGTAAAGCAAAAAGCAGTTCAATCCCTTGCTAAGAAGCACTCCCTTGACCTTATTGCTATACTTGAAACACGTTTACGCTCGGACAATGAGAAAAGAATCTCCAACTCTCTCTTCCCCTCTTGGAATCACATTTCAAACTCCTCCCATGCTCATAACTGCCGCATTTGGGTTTGGTGGAACCCTGCCAAGCTTAGCCTCTCTACACCATTGATTACTGATCAACTCATCCATTGTCGCATCACTAAACATCTCCTTAACCCTAATCCGTCCACCTTGGTGGAGATATCCTTCGTCTATGCTCATAACGCCTTGGAGGATCGTGCGAGTCTTTGGAATGCAATCACAACCTTACGGTTACTCAACGCCAACTGCCCTTGGGCCCTTATGGGGGATTTTAACGTCACATTATCCCCTGATGAAAAGATCTCCAATAACCACCACAACTTCTCACAACTTAGCACCGAGATTGAGGACTGCTTTGAGCAACATAATCTCTCGGATCTCCCGTTCACTGGTTGCAAATACACATGGAGTAATAAGCAGGTGGGCAATCGGACATGGAGCAAACTCGATCGTATTATTTCCAATGATGTATGGAATGTAGTCTTTCCCAACTCTACAGCCCACTTTGGCAACGCGGATGTCTCAGACCATTCCCCAGCGTTGCTCTTCACTGACTGCATGGTCTCTCGGAGAGCCTTCCCGTTCAGATTTAACAACTTATGGGTCAAGCACGAGGCATTTCTTGACACAGTTAGATCTGCCTGGGACACCGAAATTAATAGGAATTCTATGTTCAAACTCTCTAAGAAGTTGAAGATCCTCAAGCCTCTTCTCAAGAAATTTCCCAGTGCTATAATGGAGGATATTCACGCTAGCATTGCTGAAAACCGCAAATTGCTTGATGAAACTCAATCTCGTCTTCAGACTGATCCCCTTGACTCTGATTTACAAGAGACTGAGAGGCGTCTCACTCTTACCATTAAAGATCATCATTTCAAACTTCAAAGCATGCTGGCTCAGCTATCCAAGGAGAAGTTGATCAAGCAAGGAGACCAATGCTCTTCTTCCTTCTTTAAGAGTATCAAGGTGCGAAGATGTGCAAACCTCATCACTGAAATCAAGGATGCTAATGGGGAACTGGTTAATGCCCCTGACGCTATTGGTTGCACGCTGGTGAACCATTTCACCAATGCCTTAAACCCCCATCTTCTCACTACTAGAGCGCCCTTCCCCCCCATCCGTCTCCCCACTCTTAGCCAGCTTGACATCTCCTCGCTTAATGCATCAGTCTCACATGTTGAAATCAAGCAGGCCCTTTTCAGCATCGGGGACAATAAAGCCCCTGGGCCGAATGGCTTCAGCTCTCTTTTCTTCAAAGAGGCTTGGAGTATCATTCATCATGACTTCACTAATGCAATACAAGACTTCTTTATCAACAAAAGACTGCTTAAGCAAGTGAATCATGCTTCCATATCCCTTATTGCCAAGCATGACAGGCCCACAACGCCCTCGGATTATAGGCCAATATCTTGTTGTAACATAGTTTACAAAACCATCTCCAAGATTCTTGCAAGGCGCCTTAACCTTATTCTTCCGAGTCTCATTAGCCCCAACCAAAGCGCATTTGTTTCTTCAAGATCAATCAAGCATAATGTCCTCCTATATGTTAGCATGAAATATTGTGATATTTTAGGCACGTTTCTAAGTGTATTTGATCCATATTGATAGTCATTGATTAAGCATTGATGCATTTGTGAGCTAGTTTGTCTATAATGTCAATATAGAGATCTACACAAGCTTTATGTTGATTATAGGTAATTGAGAGCTATTTCCGAACGGAATTGAGCAAGGATGGAGTTGTTTGAGCATGTCCATGGATTGAGGACATTCCTAGGAGCTAAAGGAGTGTCAACTTGAAGAATGCACGAGGCTAAGGAAGAATCACGTTCTTGCCCTAAACCACACTCTAAAATACGGCCGTACTACTTTCCACGTTCAAGTCCACGGCCGTGGAACCATGACAAGGGAAGCGTGGTTCATTCCAGTAACTTCTACGGCCGTGGAGAAGATGGTTCAAACCGTGTTGATTTCCACGCTCTAAATTACGGCCGTGGAACCCTTCCACGACCGTAATCTTGGCGATCTTTTTCGCCACACTTTAAGCCACGATCTTTTAGAAGATTGGGCCGGGCCGATACTTTATCTTACACTATAAAAGGACGGACGAAGAGAGATTCCATCACCTTCGCTTACGCATAGACACATCTTGCACTTGCGCTTGGAATTGCCCTAATTTCGCATTTGGCGGAGGTTGTGTTTGAGAGATTTTGGCGCATCGCTATTGTGATTTCTGGATTGACGGAAGATCGAAGATTCGGAAGATTGTTCGCAAGGAGATTTCGCTTCTTGCTTAGGTTTGATTTAGAAGACGGATTGACATCCCGTTCTTCCTTCTTATCTAAGATTTGTGTTTGTTTGTGTTATTCCGAATCTAGTGACGATTATTGTTCTTGATTGTGACTTTGAGACTGATTTGCGAGTTATTAAAGGTTTCCGGAAGTTTTCATCTTTCAATCTTTTAAATCTTGAATTTGACATCAATATGACTATTGTTGGCTAAAAACCCTTAACAATTCTAAGGTGAAGGGTTGATAGTTGTGGCTTAGATGATGATAGATCGATCGTAAACAGATTGGATCCTGAGAGTTAGAGAGAATCGCCGACAACCCTAATCCACGGTCTGTTCTTGAGCTTCCACGGCCGTGAAACTCAAGAACTAGCCGTAATTTTGTGTTAAGTTACAAACTTGCTTTTACTTTAATCCAAAGTTAAAGATTTACTTTAACTTAGTATTGACTTGCCTTTTCTAGGTGGTAGTGAAGCCTCAACAACCTCTACCTCGATTGTGAGTGTCACAACCTTAATCGGTTAAGTTAGTCTTGATCCTTGGATTACAAGTTTGGGTATTTGACATTAATTTTTGCCTTTAGAACCTTTCTATATTGAAGCCTCAACAACCTGTATAGAGAGTGTCTTATAGGTGAGTCATATAAGGTCTTTGGAACTTCACCGTACGATTACCTTACCTTAGCATACCTTTGCATATCTTAACTCTGTCCTTATATCTTTAGTATATCTTGAATCGATTGCCACAGCTGGATACTTGGATCTTTAGGATTGTTGTTTTCCCAATAATTCGAAAAGCTCTTACATTTACTCGTTTGATAATCTATAACTGGATTTAACCCCCCAAATCCCTTTGTTCGATACTCTGGAATTCTTGCTTAACTATATCGATCCGTACACTGCGGGTTCACTTGCTTGATTCTAGTTTTATAAATTTAAAGCATATATGCACGCACGCTAAGTGGCGAACAAGTTTTTGGCGCCGTTGCTGGGGATTTGGTCTAGGCTGAATTCGGTTGCCGGTTGTCAAGCTTGGGAGCTTGCTCTCGTTATTTGATATCTCTTTGAGTGCATGCGCAGGTCTAGGAACACCGAGGATCTCTTACCTCTTGATCAAGAGCTTGAGAGAACTTTAAGGCAAAAGCGTAAGGAAAAGAAAATGGCTGAAGAACACGAACGTGATCTTCAATCGGAGTTAGCGGAGAAAGAAGCTCAACTCCAATGGAATGAGAAGATTCGCGGAGATGAAATGGATCGTCATCAATCTCAAGTTGACGATCTAAAAGATATGATGTTCCAAATGAGGATAGAACTAAGCAACCTTAAGAATAAGGGGAGCAAGAAATCCTCAAGGAGATCCTTAAGGTCGAATAGGGGTCATTCATCCGCTGATGATAGTGATTCCTCCATGCCACCGCTAGAGGAAATTGATCCCACGATCAATGTGAATCTATTCCATCCACGGGCAGCTGCTAATCGCCGTGTTCCACCTAGGAATGCAAGGATCGAACGTGTGGATGAGGAGCCAAGAACTCTTGGCCAAAGAATGGATCCAACGCAGTAACCACGCCGTTTAGGTGTAGACTTTGATGCTGAAGATGTACAAGGGTTTAGCTTCAACCCTCAAGTTATTACTCTTGTTCGCCAAAAAAAATTCGGCGGAACAAGCGCTGAATCTCCACACCAACACTTGCAAAACTTTGAGTATATGATGGAGACAATGAGGCCGAAGAACGCGACTACCAACAACTATAAGCTCAAGCCTTTCTTCTTCTCCTTGAAGGGGAAAGCATTGTCTTGGTATCAAGCTCTTCCTAATGGGAAACTAGACACATGGGAAGACCTTTCGGCGGAGTTCCTCACTAAGTTCTTTCCGCCATCCAAAACGGCGGAACTTAGAGGTAAGATTAGTGCATTTTCCATGAGATCTAACGAAAATTTATTTCAATCTTGGGAAAGGTTTCAGGACTTGTTATTGGATTGCCCTCATCATGGCATATCCAAGCTAGCATTGGTGGAGATTTACTATAAGAGGTTGGATGTGGAGACACAATTCAAGCTCCAATCCCTCTTATGTGGTACATTCATGGACATGAGAGAAGATGACGCTTGGGACTTCATTGAGAAGCAAGCAAGGGTCATAGAGAAGTATTCCCACCGGAAGGTAGAGGGAAATCGTGTGCAGCAAGGAGCAAAGCTCACACATGAAGCTCAAAATCAAATTTTCTCCCTCAACAATGAAATCAAAGAGTTGAAGGAGGCTATCAAGACCAACTTTCCAAAGCAACAAGGAAAGGATGTTGGCTATTTGGACAACAACAACAACAACCGGAACAACAACCGGAATAATTGGAATGGCAATAAAAACAACCGGAACAACAATTGGAACAACAATAGGGGTTCAAACAACAACAATTGGCGCTCCAATCAACAAAATTCCGGTAACTCTTATCCTTCCAATTCCAATTCACTAACTCCACCTTCCTCTTCCTCTACTCCTTTGAAAAGCCAGGGGCAAACATCTAATGGAGGAAACACTTCGGGGAAGGAGAAGCCCGATCCCATGTTGGAAACGATCTTGGGAAAGCTTCAAGGTTTGGAGAACCGCATCATTAAGGTTGATGATCAAATTTCTAAGGCTGATAAAGCCCAAAAAGTTTTGGAAAACCAAATGTTCAGCCATGCGGAGGAAGTTCCTAGGAATCAAGGAAAACTTCCAGGAAAAATGGAGGACAACCCTAAGGGAAGGGTGATGGCAATCACAACTAGGAGCGGAGTGACTACCACCGATCCGCAACCTAAGTTTGTTGAAATCTCCGTTGAGAAAGACAAAGAGAAGGGGAAGGAGAAGGAAGATGTCTACGTTCCTCCTCCGGCTTACAAACCTCCCCTACCATTCCCTCAATCTAGAGCGAGAGCGCGTCTAGATAAACAATTTGGTAAGTTTATAGAACTCATGAGCAAGCTGCACATTAATATACCCTTTATTGATGCTATTGTAGGTATGCCGGCTTATGGCAAGTTCTTAAAGGAGCTCCTCTCCAACAAGAGGAAGCTAGAAGATTTCGGTGAAGTTAAGATGAGTTCGGATTCTTCGGATCTCATCAAGACCATGAAGGCAAAAATGCCCCCAAAGCTAAAGGATCCGGGGTCGTTTTGCATTCCCATAAGAGTGGGAGATGTCACATATGATGCATTATGTGACTTGGGAGCAAGTGTGAGCATCATACCACTTGCATTATGTAGGAAGATCGGTTTAGGCGACCCTAAACCGGTGAAGATGACGTTGTACATGGCGGATCGATCCATCACTCGCCCCGTCGGTATTGTAGAAGACGTCCCGGTCAAGCTAGGTAAATTCTTTGTTCCCATCGATTTTGTTGTGCTTGACAGTCCTGCAGATAGTCCGGTCCCGATCATACTCGGAAGACCGTTTCTTGCAACTTCCGGTTGCATAGTCGATTGCAAGAATGGTAGACTCGCCTTTGACATAGGAGAGGAGAAGGTAGAGTTTGTTCTTTCCACTCTAGTGAAAGAGCCAATCTTTGATGAGGATATATTCAATATCCAAGATGAAGAGGGGTTGTTTAGAGAGGAGGTAAGTACTATTCTCTTCAAAGATCCTATACAAAAGGTTATTACTATGAGTCTAATGAATGTAGGGGAAGAAGAGGAGTGCAATGAGGCAATTGAAGCCTTAGAAGCACAAGAAGAAGTGAGTGAAGTGGAATTTGAGATGCTCCACGACGAGGCAGAAAACGTGAGAATCCACGGCCATACACTATATTCCACGGCCGTGGATTTCACCAACCAAACCGTGTCTCACTCCAGAGGGTTACACAGTCATGGAGGAGGCAGAGCAACCGTAACCACATTCCACGCCCTAAACCACGGCCGTGGAAGATGTATGGAAACCGTGATTCAGGCCGTGGAAGAAGGTAATCGTGCCACTTCTTCAACTTCTTTTGATTCTTCTCCCACACCTTCTACACCCTTAGACACTTCTAAGGAGGCGTCAGATACTCCTCAAGAGCCATTGGAAGTTCCGAAAGCAATGGAATTGAAACAACTTCCTACACATCTAAGGTACGCTTTTCTAGGACCTAACTCTACTTATCCGGTTATTGTTAGTTCCGATCTAACCATAGATGAACATAGTAAGCTTATGGTTGTCCTTAGGAAATATAGGAAAGCTTTAGGCTATACTATAGAAGACTTAGTAGGAATCAAACCCTCCCTATGCATGCATAAAATATTAATGGAGGAAGACTTTAGGACTTCAAGACAACCTCAAAGGCGGTTGAATCCGACCATGAAGGAGGTTATCAAGAAGGAAATTCTTAAACTTCTTGATGCAGGTATCATCTATCCTATCTCCGATAGTAAGTGGGTGAGTCCGGTTCAAGTAGTTCCAAAGAAGGGAGGAATGACGGTCATCACCAACAAGAATAACGAACTCATTCCTACCCGAACCGTAACGGGATGGCGGATGTGCATTGACTACCGCAAGCTTAACAACGCGACGAGGAAGGATCACTTCCCACTACCCTTCATCGATCAAATGCTTGAAAGGTTAGCGCAACATTCACACTTTTGCTATCTTGACGGTTATAGTGGTTTCTTTCAGATTCCGATACACCCGGACGATCAGGAGAAGACCACATTCACGTGCCCATGGGGTACGTTCGCTTATAGGAGAATGTCGTTCGGGCTTTGCAACGCCCCAGCCACCTTTCAAAGGTGCATGATGGCCATCTTCTACGAATACATTGAGGAAATCATGGAGGTCTTCATGGATGACTTCTCCGTATACGGTTCCTCTTTTGACAATTGCCTTTCTAACCTTGCTCTTGTTTTACAAAGGTGTGAAGACACTAACCTAGTTCTTAATTGGGAGAAGTGTCAATTTATGGTAAAGGAAGGAATTGTATTAGGACACCTAATCTCTAGTAGAGGGATAGAGGTGGATAAGGCAAAAATAGAGACTATAGAGAAGCTCCCTCCCCCAACTTCGGTGAAAGGGATAAGAAGTTTCCTAGGACATGTTGGATTTTATAGACGTTTCATTAAAGACTTCTCTAAAATATCAAAACCGCTCACTAATCTATTGATGAAGGATGCAATTTTTGAGTTTTCGCAGGAATGTTTGGATGCGTTTAACACAATTCGGCAACTCTAATTTCAGCACCTATTATCCAACCTCCGGATTGGACTCTTCCCTTTGAGGTTATGTGCGATGCTAGTGACGTAGCTATAGGAGCTGTTCTTGGACAACGAAAGGAAGGGCGAACCCATACCATATACTACGCTAGCAAGACGCTAGATGAAGCGCAGCTCAACTACGCCACCACGGAAAAGGAATTTCTAGCCATTGTTTATGTTATTGACAAGTTTTGCTCTTATCTTGTAGGTGCAAAGGTGATTGTCTACACGGATCATGCTGCGATCCGGTACCTCCTTGCAAAGAAGGATGCGAAGCCAAGGCTAATTAGATAGATTCTTCTCCTACAAGAGTTCGATCTAGAGATCCGCGACAAGAAGGGTTCGGAAAACTCTGTTGCGGATCATTTGAGTCGCCTAACACATCTAGAGGACGACCACTTACCTATAGATGACTCCTTCCCGGACGAACACCTACATATCATTGAGGAGTGCATCGATGTGATCTCCAAAGGTAACGAACTATGGTTTGCTGATTTTTTTAACTATTTGGTTTGCCAGGAGATACCACCCGGATTATCCTACGCACAAAGAAAGAAGTTCTTTAAGGATGTCCGGGAATACTTTTGGAATGAACCTCTCCTCTTTAAGAGAGGTCCGGATGGCATCATTCGGCGATGTGTGCCGGAAGATGAAATGCAAAGTGTCATCCGCCATTGTCATTCACTACCTTGTGGAGGACACGCTAGTTCGAACAAGACTAGCGCAAAGGTATTGCAATCTGGATTCTTTTGGCCTACCTTATTTAGAGATGTGCAATCCTTTGTTTCCTGCTGCGATGCTTGTCAAAGAACAGGAAATATCTCTAGGAGGAACGAGATGCCCCTCAATAACATCCAAGAGGTGGAGATTTTCGATGTTTAGGGAGTTGACTTCATGGGACCGTTCCCATCATCTTGTGGAAACCAATACATACTCTTGGCGATGGGTTATGTTTCTAGATGGGTGGAAGCAATTGCCTCTCCCACCAATGACGCCATGGTGGTGGTTAAGTTCTTCAACAAGACCATTTTCCCACGATTTGGGACACCAAGGACTATCATTAGTGATGGAGGTTCTCACTTCATTGCCCGGCGCTTTGAAGCTCTTCTAGCTAAGTATGGGGTTACTGATAGCATGAATTATAGTCTATATTTTGGGGTTTGTTTGGACGTTTTATCTTTCATAATCTGCATGTTTGTATGTGCATTATGTGATTTTACTACCATTTCATCTACCTTTGCGAGAATCGAGGTCTACACCTAGTTTTGTTGTAATTGCAGGTAAAATGGTACGTTTTGCATCAAAAAGGAGCGAAAGGAGTCATGAGTCAATTGGAGCTACATCCAGGAAGCATAGCCATGGATTAAAAGATTTACTTTGGAGCAGATTCAAGAGATTTCACATTCAGTTGTGACTCACCTCGGTTGACCAGAGATTTATCTCGACCGAGGTGATCCAGAGACGCCGACTCGACCGAGGCGAACACCTAGGACGCGGCGAGAATATTTTATTCATGGATGAGATCTTTTAAAATTGGAAAGTGATCTTATATTTTTGGGCTTGGCTCCTGGAAGGAAGGAGATATGCATAATCATATATTTTACCTATATTTATGGGAAAATATCTTTCTAAGATTTATTATCTTTGGAGGGTTATTTTCCTATAAAAAGGGTTGGATTTCCACAATTCCGACATCTCGCATACAGGCCGCTTACACCGAAAAATACGCAGCAGCAGCAACATACTCCAGTTGGGAGTTTTGAAGAACCTTTTTGAAGGTTGAAGGAAGATAGAAGTCTATAGCTTTTATAGCTCTTTGGAGGGTTTTGTAAGATTGTCTTCAATTCCCTCACTTGTTGTCTTGTCTTGTTGGATTGCTATCCAAGGAACGCTTTTGTTGTGATATTTGATTCAGTTATTGAAGTCTTTTCCTTAAATTCTTCTTTGTTCAAATATTCACCTTCTTCCCATATATTTAATACTTTCATAATGATGATGAGTGGCTAATTTCCTTGTGTGATTCTAGGGTGATTGGCTGAAGGTTGTGGGAAAAACAATGATAGAATAATCTTAGATTCCAGTAGGATCCTGAAAGTTCGAGTCTTTAACCTTAACCCTAAGCATCTCAATCAGTCGATGAACATCTCGGCCGGGGTGGAAACTGGCTGATCGAGGTGACTTATCTGATCCATAACTGAGAGTTAAGTGTTAGAGTTTGCCAAATCCTATTCTTATTACACCTTTCCTGGTTCAAAGCAAGCTTAGGATGAGACTTACCCGGTAATTCCTTAGTTTGTTTACCAATGATCATAAGTGTAGGTAATAAAGGTTTATCCTTTATTGGGGTTTGAGTGTGCTTCCATCCCATCTTTGTGAGTTAGCCTGAGACTTACCCGGTAAAGGTTGATTCTATTCCCTTAGATGGTATGTTAGTTTGAGGTTATAGTTCTTTATCTTAATTCCTTGAGACTTACCCGGTAATAGGAGTTACGGTTTAGGATTAGTGTGTAGTGAGACTTACCCGGTGATCTACTCCACTTTAGAAACACCTTCCCCACGCAAAAATCTCAGCTTTGTCCGCTTATCTATAGATCTTGAGTTGGAACCACAACTAGATGCTTTAATCCCTAGAATTGCATGTTTGCTTTATTGACTTCTTATTCATCTTTGATTGTGTTAATCACTCTTGTGGTTAGTATTGACATAAGCACACCGTATTGACTTTGTTTCACCGAGTCCCTGTGATCGACCCCTGAAATTTTCTTGCTTTTACTACGATTGACCCGTACACTGCGGGTTCGCATCCTTGTTTTAAGCTTAAGTCTAGGGTTATAAATTTAAAGCTTGCACACACCGTTTGGAGCGAACAAGTTTTTGGCGCCGTTGCCGGGGACTTGGTCTAGACCGAGCCGGTTACGGTTTGCTTTCGGGGCATTTGCCCCTGTTGCTACTAACTACTCTTTCTATGAGTTTTGTAGTTTTCAGGATTTCCGATGACTACATTTGATCCAGCCTGGATAGCAAGACAAAGTGCTAGGGCGGACCATTATGAATACTTGGAGGAGAAGTACTCCTTCTATTGGTTTAACAATGAATGGGAAAGAGAAGAGGCCATTCAGCATGAACTTGCGATATGGGATGAGAAGAATGTCCCTAAAAACATTTATGAGCAACCTTTTGAAGACTCTCTCGAATCAAGATTGGAGAAGTTGATGAAGAAGGTTGAGGAGCTCAAGAAAAGCACCCTATCCTATGCTAAGCCGAAAGAGGAGCATAAGGAAGTGTTGCACGTTCCAAGCATTCCTTTGGTCGAACCGGAAGTTTCTCCTGAAGCTTTTGTGGAAGCGGAGGATGTGGAAGATCTCGATCCAATTGCCGAGACCTCGGCCGAGGTGGAGGAGATCTCGACCGAGATGGAAGAAGAATTTGTAGAACTGCAAGATGCGGCGAACCTTGGCCAAATTACTGAGACTGTGGTCAAGGTGGAAGAAAGGCCAGCTGAGTTGGGAGAGATTTCGTGTGTGGACTATCAACCCAACATGAAACTTGTCTCAAACTTTGGAGAACTTTACAAGGTAATTTCTCTTACTTCGTTTGAATTTCCTACTAAAGTTCTAAATTTCTTCAGGGAAGCACCGAAGAGTTGGAGGTCTCTTCCGAAAGAACCTCCCAAGATCAAGATGAAGTCTTCCTTGAAATTGTTGGAAGAGGAAGCTCCTCGGATCATGAGGAGTGGAGTTGGCAAGCACTACACCGCTAAGGCGATGAAGAGTCTCTTGTTCAAGTATGGGGTCCCTCGCATGCTAAGGACCTTGTACCATCCCCATGCTAAAGATGGGGAAGCTGCTAGGAATCTCGAGAAGTTGTTTTCTCGATCAAGGAAAGGATGGGACACGAGGAATGTCCCATTGAAGTGCAGGAAGTCTAGACGAATTCCGGTGAGAATCAAACTGTACAAGCTTGTACGTGGGAGATCTTACCATTTGCCGGTGAAATTAGGAACCGGAACCTTTTTGGAAGAATTTTATGATGGATGTGATGAGCACTCCATGGTGTTCAAGGTACATTGAGTAATTCTATGGAGAAAGGTCCAGCTAGCGACCTTAAACCAAGCGCTTCTTGGGAGGCAACCCAAGGTATTGCTTTCTTCTCCCTTTTCTAGTTTAGTTTAGATAGTTTCTTTGTTTTTGTTTTCCTCTAGACAAAAACAGGTATTCCAAAAGGAAGGATCACAGTTCAGGAGCTACACTGGAAGAACAAAATTTTGAGAAGTTGAGGAAACGAGCTTTACTGAGATACATCTCGGATACTGTCAGAACACCTCGACCGAGATGTGCTTCGCCAACCGAGATGGACTTATCTGGGAGCTGTTTCTTACTTCTTCATGCAATTTAGCTATGTCCGGTGAGTATCCTGTCTTTAGACTTATTTTGACCCACTGAGACAGTGTGTTCCAAGTATGGGTTGTTTATGTGATATTTGACATTTGATGTATGACTCTATTGACCGGATATTGATATTTATGCTTCACTTTTGCATCTATATGTTTATCTGAGATTGCATGCATACTTACAGGTTATTTGATTGAGAAAAACGTCGAAACTGAAAAAAAATTGGTTTTAAAAATTTTTTTTTTTGACCTCGACCGAGTCAGTCTTGGCCAAACGAGGCGTTTCACCTCGGTTGACCTAAGAACATCTCGACCGAGGTGGGTAACAGAAAGTTTTCGAAAAAGATTTTTGTGCTCCTTATCTGGATATGATCTCAGTGAAGATCTTGTTTACTGACTGGTTTTAAATTCTTTATGTGTTTGAAAGGTTTTATAATATGTTTAAGTTGCTAAATGCTTTGTTTGAAATTATTGGCATGTTTAATACTTTGTTTTTATCCAAATTATGTTGAATTTGAAGGTTGACACCGCAGGTTAAGTTCTCTCACTTTCTTCTTGGAAAGACCAAGGCAATTCATTCTCTTCTTCTTCTTTTTCTTGATCATGCTTAGCCCCTCATATACATTTTGCCTCCCTTTACCTATCCGGGAATTTGGAAGCAAGCGAAGTGGTGAAAGCAAGTGAAGTTAAAGTTGAGAAGTGGCTGGAAGTGAAAGTGTTAGAAAGCAATAATAGGTTTGGGGAAGTCAATCATGAAGATGAGTAACTCGGCACCATTCACATAGCCGGGTGTTTGTGTCTTGCCAAAGTCGGATTGAGCGATATTCCTAACGGGTCATGGTATGTGCATCAAGGGTTTGATGCATCTCAAGAAATTGATGATTGCTAATCTTCCAGGCTTCGGTTATTGTGCACCTCTGTCCATGCATCCCAAAAAGTAAAGTAAAAGAAAAAGTGTTAAATAAGCAAAGCTTATTGGTGGAAGATATTGCAAGTCAAAGTGAAAGTGAAGTTCATCCTTTTCCAGGATTCTAGCACCACATTACCTTACATACATCCCTACCCTACACGTTTCTTGACCTTTCTTTTGGGAAGCCCTTGAGACCTTGAGCTTGTTGATTGACTTAGCGGTTTAAATCGGATTATACATGATTAATTTTAATAATTATGATTTATTATGCATTCTATGATTTTATGCAAAGATGAACAACTTTCCTATATTTATAAAATGTTTTGATCATGTTGAGTTTTTAAATTCCAGGAAGTACTCTCTTAGAGTGATCTATGGTAGTTGCACACCATAAAATGTTTTTGAAAGACTTTTTCATTGATTTTTATGACCTATAATCCATTATATCTTGTCTTCTATATGCGGAACTTGCTTGGGGACAAGCAAGGGCTAAGTATGGGGTATTTTGATAGCATGAATTATAGTCTATATTTTGGGGTTTGTTTGGACGTTTTATCTTTCATAATCTGCATGTTTGTATGTGCATTATGTGATTTTACTACCATTTCATCTACCTTTGCGAGAATCGAGGTCTACACCTAGTTTTGTTGTAATTGCAGGTAAAATGGTACGTTTTGCATCAAAAAGGAGCGAAAGGAGTCATGAGTCAATTGGAGCTACATCCAGGAAGCATAGCCATGGATTAAAAGATTTACTTTGGAGCAGATTCAAGAGATTTCACATTCAGTTGTGACTCACCTCGGTTGACTAGAGATTTATCTCGACCGAGGTGATCCAGAGACGCCGACTCGACCGAGGCGAACACCTAGGACGCGGCGAGAATATTTTATTCATGGATGAGATCTTTTAAAATTGGAAAGTGATCTTATATTTTTGGGCTTGGCTCCTGGAAGGAAGAAGATATGCAGAATCATATATTTTACCTATATTTATGGGAAAATATCTTTCTAAGATTTATTATCTTTGGAGGGTTATTTTCCTATAAAAAGGGTTGGATTTCCACAATTCCGACATCTCGCATACAGGCCGCTTACACCGAAAAATACGCAGCAGCAGCAGCATACTCCAGTTGGGAGTTTTGAAGAACCTTTTTGAAGGTTGAAGGAAGATAGAAGTCTATAGCTTTTATAGCTCTTTGGAGGGTTTTGTAAGATTGTCTTCAATTCCCTCACTTGTTGTCTTGTCTTGTTGGATTGCTATCCAAGGAACGCTTTTGTTGTGATATTTGATTCAGTTATTGAAGTCTTTTCCTTAAATTCTTCTTTGTTCAAATATTCACCTTCTTCCCATATATTTAATACTTTCATAATGATGATGAGTGGCTAATTTCCTTGTGTGATTCTAGGGTGATTGGCTGAAGGTTGTGGGAAAAACAATGATAGAATAATCTTAGATTCCAGTAGGATCCTGAAAGTTTGAGTCTTTAACCTTAACCCTAAGCATCTCGTTCAGTCGATGAACATCTCGGCCGGGGTGGAAACTGGCTGATCGAGGTGACTTATCTGATCCATAACTGAGAGTTAAGTGTTAGAGTTTGCCAAATCCTATTCTTATTACACCTTTCCTGGTTCAAAGCAAGCTTAGGATGAGACTTACCCGGTAATTCCTTAGTTTGTTTACCAATGATCATAAGTGTAGGTAATAAAGGTTTATCCTTTATTGGGGTTTGAGTGTGCTTCCATCCCATCTTTGTGAGTTAGCCTGAGACTTACCCGGTAAAGGTTGATTCTATTCCCTTAGATGGTATGTTAGTTTGAGGTTATAGTTCTTTATCTTAATTCCTTGAGACTTACCCGGTAATAGGAGTTACGGTTTAGGATTAGTGTGTAGTGAGACTTACCCGGTGATCTACTCCACTTTAGAAACACCTTCCCCACGCAAAAATCTCAGCTTTGTCCGCTTATCTATAGATCTTGAGTTGGAACCACAACTAGATGCTTTAATCCCTAGAATTGCATGTTTGCTTTATTGACTTCTTATTCATCTTTGATTGTGTTAATCACTCTTGTGGTTAGTATTGACATAAGCACACCGTATTGACTTTGTTTCACCGAGTCCCTGTGATCGACCCCTGAAATTTTCTTGCTTTTACTACGATTGACCCGTACACTGCGGGTTCGCATCCTTGTTTTAAGCTTAAGTCTAGGGTTATAAATTTAAAGCTTGCACACACCGTTTGGAGCGAACAGTTACTCACAAGATCGCCACCCCTTATCATCCACAAACTAGTGGACAAGTTGAGATCTCAAATCGGGAGATCAAGGGAATTCTAGAGAAGACGGTTTTAAGGACTAGGAAGGATTGGTCTTTGAAGCTTGATGATGCATTGTGGACGTACCGGACTGCGTACAAGACTCCCATAGGAACCACACCATACAACCTTGTGTATGGGAAGTCTTGTCACTTGCCGGTAGAGTTGGAGCACAAAGCGTTTTGGGCCATCAAGTGGTTGAATTTTGGCATGAAGGAAGCGGGGGAGAAGCATCTCTTAGACCTTAATGAGCTGGAAGAACTCCGCTTGAACGCCTATGAAAACGCCAAGATTTATAAGGAGAGAGCAAAGCGTTGGCATGATAAGCATATCATTCCAAAGGACTTCAAAGAAGGAGATCAAGTTCTCCTCTTCAATTCAAGGCTTCGTCTCTTTCCAGGTAAGCTTAAATCTCGTTGGACCGGACCTTTTCTAATTAAGCGTATTTTCCCCCATGGTGCAGTTGAAGTATGGGGTGAAACGGGCGGAAGCTTTAAGGTGAACGGTCAACGACTCAAGAAGTATACGCTGGAACTCCAAGCTGAAGAGTTCGCGCCCACCGCACTCGAATAAGTGCGAGATTGGTCTAGCTACGGACCTTAAACAAAGCGCTTCTTGGGAGGCAACCCAAGGTATTGCATTTTTGTTTTCGTTTTCGATTCATAGTTTAGCTTAGTTTAGACGTTTTTGCTTTGTTTTGCCTTCGATTTCTTCCGGTATGTTTGTGTTTTTGGATGTAGGAACAAGGAAAAAGGAAAAGGAAAGAGTAATGTTGAAGAAAAGTGACGAAACTTGGATTTTGGAGCATTACAGAGAGTTCCACGGCCTAAACCACGGTCGTGACAGCTACAGTGACCGTAATTTCCAAAAGCCTTTGAAAAATCACCAAAACTACGGTTCCGTACATTTCCACGGCCGTGGAACCCGCCGATAGACCGTGGTTTTCAAAATTTTTCCGGCCACTATATAAACCACGTTCTTCACAAAAACACACAAAAAACCCAATTCCACGACCCTCTTTTCCGATTCCACGCCCTTCACCTCAAATCTCCGTTCGTTAATCGTTTTCAACGATTCTTCGTTCCAAATTGAAGCAAATTCGACCACCAACGAGATCCAAGCAACGAATCGAGCGGCAAATCACCAAGGAACGCAGAATTCGGATTTTAAAATCCGAAACCTAGGTTTTTTTCACTCTTCTCTATCTTCGTCAATTTGGGTTCGTTTTTGCTAGAAATTATAGGAGAACTGATTGAAATTGGAAGGAATTAGACTAGGGCTGCCTGATTGCTGAGTTTGAGTGCTGTTTGTTGAATTTTGAGAAAATTCGAGACGAATCACAGTCTCTGTCAATTCCACGGCCGTGGAAAAGCAAGAACAGACCGTGGTTTTGAACAGTGATGGACTTCGTGAGAAGAGATTCTGGGAGGATTAAGGAGAAGAAGAATGAGCAGAATAAAAAGAGGAAGGGTAACCCCTCTTCCTCTTCATCCTCTAGAGCACCACCACCTTCCTCCCCTTTACCTCCATCCTCACCTTCATCACCCGCATCCCCTAGCCCTAGAGTACCGACCATTCATGAGGATCACCTTGATGCACTCGAGAGGATCCATAAGAGGGCTGTGATAGGACCTAGGTACCTATTGTTGGAGGATTTAGCTCCTCTCAACATCATAGATGACCTTACTTGGCTCTTGGATAGAGCCGGATTAGTTGTCTTCTCGGCTATCCGAGAAGACGCCTACGAGGAGATTACGAGAGAGGTTGTGACGTCTTTTGAGCACAGCCATGTGGATAGGACCGTTTCTTTCCGTCTTATGGAAAGAAACTATGATTTTACCATCCAAGAGTTTGGAGCCTTCTTTGGGTTCCATGAGACCTTCAACGGTCGTTTTCCTAGTGGCGTTTACGCCAAAGATTTTTGGGAGGAGGTAGCTATGATTTACGCCAGCGAGGACTGCTGGCAACCAGTTGACACCAAGGCTAAGTTGATGTATCACTTAGCCTTGAAGATTGCTCACCGTGTTCTTTCTGAGTGTCTCTTCCCTAGGACGGAGACACCTCAGAAGATCAAGACGGATGAGCTCTTTCTGTTGTACTCTATGTTGTATGGGCGCCGAGCTGATTGCGCCACCCTCTTAGCTGCTACCATGAGCAAGCTTAAGAACAAGAGGGCTGGCAACATTGGATATGGTGGGATAGTTACCCACCTTGCTAGGATGTTGGGAATTGATTTTTCTGCATGCACACGCATACTAGCTGTACCCCTAGGACTCCAGGCCTTCATGACTAGAGGCCTTATCTTCCCTACCCATAGAGGTCCGCCTTACGCAGCTATGCCTTGGGAGAGCAGGACGGGGAGGGGCATTGAGTGGCTACCGGAGTACTCCATTATGGCTGGACGCCATAATTGGAAGGAGACGTTCGCTGCTATGCATGCGAACAGGATTGCAGCTCCTCCGTATGTCCCACCACCGCCCGTAGTTGAGGAGGAGGAGATGAGGGATCAGTATGAGGGGGGAGGAGGAGCAGAGCAGGAGTTTGGCACGTTTCCGGATCAGCCGGACATTGCTTCTGATGTGCCCAGACGTTCTCCACGTCCCGCCAGAGCTTCAGGTTCGTCTTCTCGCCGCGCCAGCGTGAGTGAGAGACCTACTTGGATGGATACACCTCCTGCATGGTACGGAGCTCCACTTCCATGGTCCACACAGCAGCCACCAGCACCAGCACCGTCCGATGCTCCAGGGTGGTACAGCCAGGCCCCGGGATGGTATGAGCAGATGCCAGATTGGGCTACTAGCCTTTCTAACAGAGTAGGAGCATTGGAGATCCGAGCCGACGCTAGGGATGGACGTATGGACGACCTCGATCATATGATGAGAGACGTCTACCGCCAGCAGTTTGGGCGGCACTACGATGCTAGCTTCTCTCCATTCCCACCTCCACCAGCGCCGCAGTGACGATGATGATGACCCATAGCTTTAGCCGCTCCATCGCTATTTTTGTGAGTTTCTTTCTCTTTTCTTTCTTTTTCTTTCTTTTTTTTCTTCTTTTCTTTCTTTTATTTGAACATTAGGGACAATGTTTGTTCCAAGTATGGGGTGGGGTGTGACTAAAAGTTTGTAATAACTCTTACTCACTATGATTGCTTCTATCGAGACTATCTTGCATGTTCATTATATTGTTGCACGTTTCATTATTGCATTGCATGAAAAAGAGTTTGAAAAACCCATAAAAATTGAAAAATTTTGAAAATTTTGTGCTTCTAAAGAATTGAGATGATTTCTATGATAATCGCTACTTGTGAATTGAGTTTGATGACAATTGCATGCTTAAACGAATAGTGAATTGAAAAGAGATTGAATGAATTGATTATACCTCTTTTGCAAGTTTCATAATGTGATGAATGTTACTTAAATCATGTTGAGGAATTGAAGTTGAAATCACACTATAAGTTCTTATACTTCTTGTTGAGATGATTAAGGCAATTCGATTTTTTTTCTTTCTTCTTTCTTTGATCATTTAGCCCCTCATTGAAATTATGGCCTCCTTTACCTATCCGGGAATTTGGAGGAGTTGATTGATATTGGCATGTTTGATGTGGGAGGGCCTTGAAAGCAATTATTTGCAATCAAAAGAATAGAAAGAAATTGTAGGTTTGGGGAAGTCAATCATGATGATGAGTAACTCGGCACCATTCACATAGCCGGGTGTTTGTGTCTTGCCAAAGTCGGATTGAGCGATATTCCTAGCGGATTATGGTATGTGCGCTAAGGGTTTGAGGCATCTCATAAAAATTGAGAAATGCCAATCTCCTAGGCTTCGGTTTTTGTGCACCTCTATCCATAACTCCAAAAGTAAAGTCGAAAAATGAAAAGAAGAGAGCGAAGCTCTAAGTTGAAGGTGTTGCGGGAACCGCAAGAGAAGAAGAAAGAGTAGTTATCCACTTTTCCGGATTCATGCACCACATTCCTTAAAGTTTTCCTTCCCTTTCCACATTCTAGACCTTTCTCTTTGAAAGTCCTTAAGATCAAAAGAATGTTATATGACTTGGTGATCTAAATCGAAGTTTCTTATGATTGATTTTGATAATGTTTGAAGGTTATGATGTTTGTAGGGAAGTTTGATTGATTCATGATTTTTTTCTTCACTTTTTACTCTTTGATTAAGTGTATGAAAGTCTTATAAACGAATGAAGCAAGATTTGAGAATGATCTATTGATTAGAAGGCACATTCATCAAAAAGAATTATTGCTTTGAGAAGGTATACATATTTCATCCTAACTCTTGTTTTTAAAGCTTTTGAAAGACCTTGCTTAGGGACAAGCAAGTGGCAAGTATGGGGTTATTTGTTAGCATGAAATATTGTGATATTTTAGGCACGTTTCTAAGTGTATTTGATCCATATTGATAGTCATTGATTAAGCATTGATGCATTTGTGAGCTAGTTTGTCTATAATGTCGATATAGAGATTTACACAAGCTTTATGTTGATTATAGGTAATTGAGAGCTATTTCCGAACGGAATTGAGCAAGGATGGAGTTGTTTGAGCATGTCCATGGATTGAGGACATTCCTAGGAGCTAAAGGAGTGTCAACTTGAAGAATGCACGAGGCTAAGGAAGAATCACGTTCTTGCCCTAAACCACGCTCTAAAATACGGCCGTACTACTTTCCACGTTCAAGTCCACGGCCGTGGAACCATGGCAAGGGAAGCGTGGTTCATTCCAGTAACTTCTACGGCCGTGGAGAAGATGGTTCAAACCGTGTTGATTTCCACGCTCTAAATTACGGCCGTGGAACCCTTCCACGACCGTGATCTTGGCGATCTTTTTCGCCACACTTTAAGCCACGATCTTTTAGAAGATTGGGCCGGGCCGATACTTTATCTTACACTATAAAAGGACGGATGAAGAGAGATTCCGTCACCTTCGCTTACGCATAGACACATCTTGCACTTGCGCTTGGAATTGCCCTAATTTCGCATTTGGCGGAGGTTGTGTTTGAGAGATTTTGGCGCATCGCTATTGTGATTTCCGGATTGACGGAAGATCGAAGATTCGGAAGATTGTTCGCAAGGAGATTTCGCTTCTTGCTTAGGTTTGATTTAGAAGACGGATTGACATCCCGTTCTTCCTTCTTATCTAAGATTTGTGTTTGTTTGTGTTATTCCGAATCTAGTGACGATTATTGTTCTTGATTGTGACTTTGAGACTGATTTGAGAGTTATTAAAGGTTTCCGGAAGTTTTCATCTTTCAATCTTTTAAATCTTGAATTTGACATCAATATGACTATTGTTGGCTAAAAACCCTTAACAATTCTAAGGTGAAGGGTTGATAGTTGTGGCTTAGATGATGATAGATCGATCGTAAACAGATTGGATCCTGAGAGTTAGAGAGAATCGCCGACAACCCTAATCCACGGTCTGTTCTTGAGCTTCCAAGGCCGTGGAACTCAAGAACTAGCCGTAATTTTGTGTTAAGTTACGAACTTGCTTTTACTTTAATTCAAAGTTAAAGATTTACTTTAACTTAGTATTGGCTTGCCTTTTCTAGGTGGTAGTGAAGCCTCAACAACCTCTACCTCGATTGTGAGTGTCACAACCTTAATCGGTTAAGTTAGTCTTGATCCTTGGATTACAAGTTTGGGTATTTGACATTAATTCTTGCCTTTAGAACCTTTCTATATTGAAGCCTCAACAACCTGTATAGAGAATGTCTTATAGGTGAGTCATATAAGGTCTTTGGAACTTCACCGTACGATTACCTTACCTTAGCATACCTTTGCATATCTTAACTCTGTCCTTATATCTTTAGTATATCTTGAATCGATTGCCACAACTGGATACTTGGATCTTTAGGATTGTTGTTTTCCCAATAATTCGAAAAGCTCTTACATTTACTCGCTTGATAATCTATAACTGGATTTAACCCCCCAAATCCCTGTGTTCGATACTCTAGAATTCTTGCTTAACTATATCGATCCGTACACTGCGGGTTCGCTTGCTTGATTCTAGTTTTATAAATTTAAAGCTTATTTGCACGCACGCTAAGTGGTGAACACTATCCCAGGAGCTTCTCCACAAATATGGCAGGCAACACATCTCTCCAAGAGTGGCTATGAAAGTTGATATTTCCAAGGCTTTTGATTCGGTTAGTCATGAGTTCATAATGCACTGCCTTCGTTCGATGGGGTTCCCGGAGTCCTTCATTAAGTTGATTAGTGAGTGCATGACTACCGCCACCTACTCAGTCAATGTTAATGGAGAGCTTAAAGGCCATTTCCCTGGATCTCGTGGACTTCGACAGGGCTGCCCCCTATCTCCCCCCCCTCTTCGTTATTGCGATGGACTTTCTCTCCAGATTGATCTCGGAGAGGACCTCAAACCTTGATTTTAACTATCATCCCAAGTGCTCCTCTCCTGCCATCTCTCACCTTGCTTTTGCTGATGACCTTCTCCTCCTATGTCGTGGCGACGCCAGATCTGTCATGATCCTCAATGATGCACTTATGGAGTTTGGTACCTTCTCTGGTCTCGTCATTAATCCTGCTAAGTCACATATCTTCACTGGTGGCATGAATCATGTTACGATTAATGATGTTGTTCGCATCACTGGCATGAGAGTTGGCTCCCTCCCTTTCATGTACTTGGGGGTCCCTTTGGGCAGTAAACGCCTGAGGATTCATGACTTCCTCCCCTTGATCCATAAGATTACCCGACGTATTCATTCCTAGAATGCAAAGTCCCTCTCCTATGTTGGGCGTGCTCAACTCATCAAAACTATTCTCTTTGCGACTAGCCAGTACTGGTGCTCTATGTTTGCTCTCCCTGTCAAGGTGATCAATACTATCAATGGCCTTATGCGATCCTATTTCTGGTCGGGGGTGGCTAACAGCAGACGGGCTCTGGTGGCATGAGAGTCTATATGCAACCCGAAAGCTTCTGGTGGGCTTGGCTTTCCGGACCTTGTGAAAAGGAACAAAGTCGCTCTCTCAAATATCCTGTATGACCTTGATAGGGGTAACCCTAGCATTTGGAAATCGTGGGCTAACCACCATCTGCTCAAGCGTGGTGAGTGCATCTGGAACTGCATTGCTAGGAGTTCTCATTCCCCATTCTGGAAGAGCCTTCTCTCACTCAGGGATGAGCTCCCGACTCCTCCCCCCTGGCACCTCGAGGGATGTCTTTATCATCAGCCCTAATGGCTCCTTCTCTAGGAAAAATGTCTATGACTTGTTCAGGCCCCCACTCGCTGCTACTCAACCTTCACCTTTTAAAGCCATCTGGCTCCCCTCCAATATCCCCAAAACCTCATTCATCGCTTGGCTTGCAGCCCTCAACCGTCTTCCTACTCTTACCAAGATCCAGGCTTGGAACATGATAAGTGACGATACTTGTAGACTTTGCAACAATGCTCCTGAAGACGGTGACCACCTTTGGAACCACTGCGGTTATAGCTTAATAGTATTGGACATTGTGTCGCGCTGGACAACCACTCCCTTTCCTGCGCCCTACCTTGGTTGCATCTGGCCCTGGATGGCCTCCTGGTCCAGAAAGAAGCTCCTTCCTATGGATAGCATCTGGATCGCAGTGATTTTCGCCTACCTCTATCATATCTGGACCGCCAGGAACAACCTGATCTACAATCAAGCTATCACCACTCCTATAGAATGTGCTGGGATGATCATTCGTAGTGTGAAATTACATTTTACCCATAATTGGAAGGACAGATCCCCCCAGTCTCTCATGGCCTTCGGCCCTTGACCCCCAATCCAATCGCACTTGATCTTGTATTGATCACTGATCTTGATCTTGTTTTTACTTTGTTTCATATCCTTGTAACCTTTACCCTCTTCTTAATACAATTAACATTTCAAAAAAAAAAAAAGAAAAGACGAATCTCACAATCACCGTAATAACTATCCAAAATACGTCACCAACATTCAAGTACTTAGGGTCCGTTTGGTGAAACAGTGAGATTATTGTGAGGGATGAAAATTTTCAATAATCTATCAATAATCTCAATAATCTCTTTGTAGTTAGGTACTTTTTTTGGGTCAAAATAATCTCCCAAAATAATCTAGGCACAATAATCTACCAAATAACCCTTGTTTTTGTGCACGCTGAACGCACCCTTAATATCAATAGATCATAGAGTCTATCATTAATCAACTCAAATAAATGCAACAACCTACACGTAAATCATAAGAGACGGGTTCAGAGTAAGGTTTAGAAAGACTTACGTATTGGAGGTTATAACATATGTGAGCATCTCTTGTCCAAAGCGAAACAAGACCATATTCTTATTCAAACATACTCCAAGGGTATATGAAGCCTTTCAAAGAATTATTAAAGTCTTAACTCCATTTGCTCAAACTTGGACCATAAAAATATAGTCCTAAAAATATAGGCCATTTTCCCATAATTATAAGTTAAATTCTATAATTAATCAAATTGGGGTAACTGGTGAGCTTTGAAAAGTCTGGGTACTTTCTGTAACTAGAGGGCTTGCATCGAAAACTATGAGAGAGCTTGAATCGAAAATCATGAAAGGGTCTTCCCACTAATTTGTTTGGGTAGCGGGTCTTTTATGGTTGGTAAGATGACCCTCAATGCGGCCTCTGCTAAGGTGTTTATGCATGAGTGGGCTTGCATCAAAAACCAACAATTGCTCCTTCCATTCGCTTTTGACAACTTTGGTTTTTCTGCGCCCGATATAGGTCAGATTTTCAAGAGGATGCAACGGGTCTTACATGATAACATTGTGTATTCCCAGTCATCAAATATAGTTTTAGGAAGATCAAAATTGCTATTCACAAAGGCTTGGCGGCATAGCTTATTTCTCGCCTATCTTCTAACTCAACATATAATGAGAAGATTGGTGAAATAAGGTACTTTTTGTAACTTGTAGACTAACTAGGCACCCTATTTTTACAATTAAAAAATAAAGATAAAATTGAGTAGATATGGCCAAAATTATGGAAATTTTAAGATTCTTCTCTCTCCTATTAATAATCAAATAAATTTTGTTAAATCGGGAAACTAAATATTCTTATTTATCTTCTTAATTATAATAAGTAAAAGATTGTGTCAAAGGTTGGAATCGAACTCTGGACGAGTTGCCCCACCCCCTCGCCCTTATACCAGTTAGACTAATCAAACTTCGTGTATTCTTTTGCCGATACACAATATTTAATACACAATATTTAATACACAATTTTTATACATAATTTCAATTACACAATGTCCGTACACAATTTCAATTACACAATGTTAATACATAATACACAAATATCAGCTACAAAAAATGCATTGGACATACATAACCACGAAATCGTTATGTAGAAAGTCGTTATTTAGAAAGTCGCAAAAATTATGTAATCGTTATGTAGAAAGTTGCAAAAAATGCATTGGACAATATTCTTTGTGTAACCAAACATTGTCAAAACGACATACACTTGTACTACATAAACGTAATCGTTATGTAGAAAGTCGCAAAAATTATGTATCAGCATATGTACATAACCACGAAATTATGTATCAACATATGTACATAACCACGAAATTAATAACATCATATTTTTTTAATTATGATAAATAAATAAATAATTAAAGAGCAAACCTCCATTGACGATATTCGAGTTTCTTAAAATCGAAAAAATGGAGATTAGAAAGGTAGACGAAGAAGAAGAATGAAAGATTGCTGTATTTATGTGAGGAGTTATTTTAGGAGCTATTATAATTTCTTTCCTAATTTGACGTAATAATTTAGTTTATCAATTATTTTAATTTGCCAAATCTGTTACATATTTAAGGAGATAGAATATTAACATTTATGGCAATATCAATTAATATTTATCAATTTATCTTTTTTTACATAAAATAGGGTGCCTAGTTTGTTAATTGAAAACAAAAAGTACCTACTTTATACACCAAGATACATAAACTACCTACTTACCCTAAACACTCACATATAATATCATATGACATATTATATAATTGTTTGAATTTTAACATGCTTATCTAATATATAATTATTTAAACACATATACCGATAGTTAATACAAAATATTTATTTCAAATCACACATATTTAACTAGGTGCGTAGATGAGGGAACACTTATAAAAAAAATTAACAAGAGAACAAACGAACACGAGAAACAGATTAACGGTAAAAAAAAAAAAAAAAAAAAACAGTAAGAAGTTAGACAATGAAGCCGGTGAGTGACTAATCAAGCATTGTCGACGTCAAATGAATCAAATTTGGTGGCGGTGAGGAGAGGTGATGATAGAAGCCTTCTTAATCTTAGAACCATCAGCCTTATCAAAACTATCCGGGTCCAGGTTGAGCGCCGCTTCCAGCGCACCAGGCGACAGCGCGCTCAGTACATTTGCAAACTGCCCCAACACAGGCCTGCGTATATGTTCAATAAAACAATGTGCAGTGTAATTAATTAGTTAATTAGTATTTGTTCAAGGAATATATTTAGTCCTAATGAATTTAATGAAGCTTAATATATTACTTGGAAGTTGTCATAAGAGAGAGGCAGTGGAGGCCTTGATCCTCAGCAACGATGGCTACAGTGTAATACTTGGGAACCACAAACAAGTTTCCAGCGTCCACGTGTTTGTCCAGCTCGAGGCCGCCAGTTCCACTGACAATCTGGACCCAAGCGCCGCCACTCACAACGAAGAAGAGCTGAGCAGCTGGGGTGGTCATGTACAGCGGCGGGACCGCACCGTGAGGCTCCAACTTAATCTCAAACGCAGTTAGGTCAAAATTCAATGTAGGCCCCACCTTGACCCTATCATCTTCACCGCTCCTGAACTTCTTGATCGAGCCCCTGCAAGTTTGAAGCTCAATCGGTTCACATTCGAAGTTGAAGCAATCTTGTCTAGGGAGGCTGAGCTCCGGTCCAGAGCCGTCTTTCAGCTTGACGGCTATCATACCAGCTTGGCTAGTGGCGAGCCGGCTGGCTTGCTCAGCTGAAATGTTGTAGAGCTTTGAGATGAATTGTTGGGAGAAGTAGTTGAGCATGCCGTTGTTTCCGGCGAGGAAGAGGTAGGTGAACTGGCCGGGGACTATAGCGTCGGAGGTTTCTCCCATGAAAACGATCTCGAGTGCGGAATCGCCGGGATTGTACCACCATGAGACTACCCCTTGATTGATTGTGATACAGTCCCCCTTCTTCAGGCTCACCACTGTTTCATTTTTGGTGTCAGGGGATATCAAGCCAGCCATCCCTTCACCGGAACCTAAACAAGCAATATAACCGATGAATGTGGTTGTATGTTAGATATAGATATAGATGTAGCAGTAGGTACCTTGAAGAACGAAAGCGATCTTGGTGGAATCGCCATAATGAGGAAAGGCAAAGCCCTTGTGGGGAAGAACAAGCTTGCAAGCCCCGACGTTGGAGGAGGCTAGCACCGGCATATCGCTACTACTCCAGGCGTAGTAGATTCCTCCTTCTCCTTCAAACAACTTCTCCGGCGATCCCACTAGCACCGTCATCTTCTTCAACCAATATTTTTAATACTCAAGATCTGCTATCGCTGCACTCAATATATATAATCGCCAACTGAGGTAGCTGTCTCACATCCTTCCAATAATTACATCCGTAGCAAATTTGAAGAGTATTTTAAACAAAGCTTACTGTTCAAAAAACGCAACCCGTCACAAAAGATAATGTAAGATATATTATCCTTATGGTATGGGTGTGAAAACCTCTAATAAGCATTGAATGAGGATCGAGTTTTGGAGATTGATGAACACAATAATATATTTGGTGGGTATTTTCTAAATAATAATAAAGCAACTCGTTATTATATTCATTTGTGAGAAAACATCTTATTTCTTTGAAGCTTCAAATTTAGATCCACTATTTATTTCTGATCCAAATTCAAATCGGATAAAGGTTTTCTAAACTTCTCTCCGTTCTCTACATCTTACAACCGTGTGGATTTGCAAGCGGATATGACTTAAGGAAGTCAAATGCTCCAAAGAGGTGGTTTTGTGTAAAATTGATTATTTCTACAGGACCCACGAGGGATAAGTTGACAGAAAACGGAGGAGTGGGGCTAGATGCCTATGTAAATCCTCCATAGATAAAATCGAAAATTACAGTGGAATTGTTCATTTTGTGGCAAACAACAGGCAACAAAAGAAACAAACAACAGGCAGCAAAACCATTCTTATTGTATCCATCTCCATTGAGGCAATATCTCAAACAGGTTGTGCTCAAACCCCAAAAAGTTCAGCCCCTTGATTAACGATGGTTGATGAGTAACAATTATTTGAACAGGGTAGGTTCAATTCATGTGAGAAGAAAAATATGCTCACATCAGAATCTCAATCAGTATGAGCCTCTCATGTCTCCCGTGTTGATTGTACTGCCAAGCAAAAACTGCCGTACCATGTCATGTACAGGATGATAAAGAGTTTTGTGAGAAATGGCAAAATTATAAGCTGTTGCTGAATTTACAGACCCACAAACGAAAATTCATATAAAAATAAAAAACAATGCAAATTGGGTTCGAATCAGATGGTCATTCTTCAAACTTTATTACAACAAAAATGTCCCTCTGACATAAAAAAAGTTTGGCACATTTCTGGGTTCATGAAACTCATGCTTTGGTTAATTGTGCGATCCAGATTATGTAAGCAACATACATTAAGAACAAAATCATATGTATTTTCAATTGATATTTTATTTAACTAAGCTTCATCTCATCCCATACTTCAATCAACAACAAAACTAATGCCCACTATTGCGAGCATGGTGAACACTGCTAGCGGGTAAACGGTTGCATCAGGGAATGGGTTTTGGAATGAGGCGATTGAAAGTCCAAACTAATTGACTTCTTCACCTCAAAATCACTCCTCAGTTGAGCCCCTTCTAAAAATTTGACCCCATTTTCCATGAAACAACTACATATGATGTAAATTGTGAGCCAAGATTACATAAACAACTTCTTCATACTTATCTCTCATTGATTCTCTACTGTGTCATTTTTCTTGTATTTTGCAGAGGAAAAATCTCTCAAACCTATATCAATTGCAAAAAAGAATCAAATATCATATATATCAGTAATAAAATGTTTACATCAGCGTCATATATAGCTGATAGAAAAATATAAAAGAAGATATATATTAAATGATTACAAGATAGTAATAATAATAATTTAAACATCAGCAATCTTTGAACAAAAAGTCAACCAACCAGTAAAAGCAACAACACAGTCATGGAAAACAAACAACTTAACGAGATTGCTTGTTCTTACCGCCTGAAACATACTATTTATACCCTGACTATGCGTACGCAATGAGTAGTCGTAGCAAGAAGCTCATTTTGTTCAAAAAATAAAGAAAAATGCTTACGACTACGCATGGCGGATGCGTAGTCCAACTACGCGTACGTCATGCGTAGTGGTAGTACAGCTACGACTACGCATGACGTACACGTAGTAGTCCATAACATATATTTGGTCCGGAAAATGAAGGAAAACTTACTACGCCTACGCATGGCGGATGCGTAGTCCAACTACGCGTACGTCATGCGTAGTGGTAGTACAGCTACGACTACGCATGACGTACACGTAGTAGTCCATAACATATATTTGGTCCGGAAAATGAAGGAAAACTTACTACGCCTACGCATTGATTCTCTATTGTGTCATTTTTTTTAACTACGCCTACGCATGACGTAAGAGTAGATGTGGTATGTATAGCAGGGTTAAGGTGGTACGAATAGCAGCAGATCTTAGCGAGAATTTTCTTTGTAAATGGATTTGAAACAATCCAATATTTTAATGTGAAGTGGAAACTACATGTGAGAATAAGATGAATTCCCCTTAGGGTTTCCGTCAACAGACGGCTCATATTAATTACAATCTGACTTTACATAATTACATTAGACAACCCTCTATTTACACTAATTACATATTCTATCATACCCCCGTAGTCAATACTGGAGAAGGAATAACAGTAAGACTGGATCTAAAATCTAGAAAAAGTTGACTGAGGGAGGCCTTTGGTGAAAATATCTGCGTACTGGAAAGCCGAAGGGACGTGAAAAACTCGAACATGACCCCGAGCAACCTTATCCCAGACAAAATGGATGTCAATCTTAATGTGTTTAGTTCGCTGATGTTGAACCGGGTTGCTGGCAAGATAAGTAGCAGATATGTTGTCAGTGTAGACGATGGACGCCTTGGCAAGCGGGCAATGAAGTTCAAGTAACAAGTTGCGTAGCCAAGAACACTCGGATACAACGTTGACAACCCCTCTATACTCGGCTTCTGCACTAGATCTGGAAACAACAGATTGCCTTTTGGCGGACCATGAGATTAGGGTGTCATTGAAGAAGACACAATAACTTGATGTTGATCGTCTAGTATCCGGACATCCAGCCCAGTCGGCATCTGTATAGGCAACCAGATGCGATTTTGGTGAGGGAGAAATGGTAATACCTAAGGTAGAGGTGCCAGAGATGTAGCGAACAATGCGTTTGAGAGCTGCGAAATGTGCTCACGCGGGTCATGCATGAATAAGCAGATCTGCTGGACTGCGAAACTGATGTCAGGTGTGGTGAAAGTGAGATGTTGAAGTGCCCCTGCCAAACCCCGATATAATGTAGGATCACTGACAGGTGGTCCAGATGAGGCGCTGAGCTTAACAGATGGTTCAGCAGGCGTGACCGCAGGCTTACATGTAGTCATCTTAGCCCGGGAAACAATCTCTCGAATATATTTGTCTTGAGACAAAAACAGACCAGAAGATGAGCGCTGAACAGAAATGCCCAAGAAGTAAGATAACTTGCCCAAATCAGACATAGCAAACTCTTTAGTGAGGGAAGCAGTGATGCGAAGCGCATCAGATGAAACCGTTAGGATAATATCATCAACATAGAGGAGGAGGTAAGCAAGATGACTGCCCTGTTTATAGATGAAAAGAGAAGTATCGCTCTTACTACTAATAAAACCGATGCTGAGTAGAAAGTCTGCAAATCGTTGATACCACGCCCGGGGTGTCTGTTTGAGACCATATAATGACTTCTTCAATAGACAGACATGAGAAGGGCGAGTAGAGTCAACGAAACCTGGAGGTTGAAACATGTATACTAACACGTTGAGATGCCCATGGAGAAAGACATTCTTAACATCCAGTTGGTGAATAGGTCAGGAACGCGACACAGCAATGCTGAGAACTGTCCGGATGGTGGCGGGCTTGACAATTGGACTAAAAGTTTCGTCACAATCTATTCCAACCTGCTGGGAACAACCATTAGCAACAAGACGCGCCTTATAACGTTCAAGAGAGAGAACCATCAGACCTTAACTTATGACGAAAAATCCACATACACCTCACAATGTTAGTCCTGGAAGGACGAGGAAAAAGAACCCAAGTACCATTTCGTATAAGGGCTCGATATTCATCGGTCATGGCGGCAGACCATTTTGGGTCTTGGAGAGCCGACTTAAGGGAGTTGGGAATAAGGAACAATGCAGGTGTGGTGATGGTGTTAAGGTCAAAAATATGACGGGGTTTGAAAATGCCACTAATGGATCGGGTTGTTGGGCGGGATGGTGGGATTAAATCATGCACAAGCTGGATGGGAACATCTGGTGTAGTAGATGTAGGATATGGCAGATCCGGTGTATTTGAGGAGCTGGGGGAAGAGGCCATAGGATTTGGGCCAGTGGAAGGTGGGCTCTCATTTGGGCCGGAAGGGGAAAGCGGTAGGTGAGCTGGATTAGGAAGGGGGAAGGCTGGCGCGGATGGGCCTGGTAAAACAAGGGAGGAAGTGGGCCGAGCAGGGGACAGGGGGGAATGGACAAGCTGCTGGGCCGAAACAGGTAAGGAATCCAGGGGAGTTGTCAACTGAGATGCAGTACGTTGAGCCAAATGGTAAGTTGAAATATTTGGGTCTGAATCCAGCACCACCGACTTTGGGATAGACTTAGCAAATGGAAACACGGACTCATCAAAAGTCACATGTCGCGAAATGATGATTTTGTTGGATCCTAACTCTAGACATTTAAAACCTCTATGATATTTAGGGTACCCAAGAAACACACAAGGTGTAAAACGATGGTGAAATTTGTGGGGGATGGTGGCGCTTTGATTTGGGTAACAAAGGCACCCAAAAACGCGGAGATGATCATACGAAGGTGTTGAATTATACAACACTTAAGTTGGAGATCGATGATGGATCGTTGTGGATGGGAGAATATTTAGAAGGTAACAAGATATGTCTAAAGCAAGAGACCAAAAAGAAATAGGTATGGAGGCGTGAAAAAGAAGGGATCTCATCATGTTGTTAATGGTGCGGATGATTCGTTCTGCCTTGCCATTTTGTGGGGATGTATGAGGACATGAAAAACGAAAATTTATCTCATTGAGAGCGAAAAAGGAATGAAATTGATGGTTATTAAATTCGCGGCCCATGTCACATTGAAAATTTTTGATAGGCAAAATGGATTGCGCTTTGATAAACTTGTGAAAAATGCACAAAATGATCATACACTTGAGATTTGAATTTTAGAGGGAAAACCCATAGAAAATGAGAAAAATTATCAAGAAATAATAAGTAATATGTGAAACCTTCCCGACTAGGAATTGAAGAAGTTCAGAGATCACTATGTATGATATCAAAAGGTGTAAAAGTAGTAGAAACAGAACGCTCAAAAGGGAGCCTATGATGTTTTCCTAATTGACATGCATGACAAAGGGAGGCAACACGCTCTTTATTGAATTTAAGTAAAGACAAATTCCTAAGACTATCTAGAACTGGTGTGCCGGGATGACCCAGACGAGCATGCCAGAGACTCGAGGACTGAACGGAAAGAGTATGAGCTGACGCAGAACTGGTGGTAACTAGATAAAGTTCCCCAAAGCTATTGCATCTCAGACGGGTTGTCCCCGTTTGTAAATCCTTCACAGAAAAACCAAAAGGGTCAAATTCAACACTAACATGGTTATCCGTGGTGATCGACCAACGAAAACAAGGTTTTTAACAATTTTTGGAGCAATAAGTATGTTGGATAGGTTAAGAGGATGGGTGGAGTATTAAGTTTAGCTTCACCGAGACCTGTAGATGGTATCCACATGCCATTTCCAACAATTATCGAATTTAAAGAACCATTATATGAGAGGGACGAGAGGTTACCTGAAGAATTTGTCATGTGAGAGGTAGCACCGGTGTCCATGTACCATAAATTATCAGCAGGATTTAACGTCATTGTAGAAAAAACAGCATCGACGCTGGTGAGCTGCTGGACATTTGTAGAATGGAAATGGGCCTGATCGTGGGATGGCTGCCCAGGAAAAGCACCCAAGATTCCCTGCTGGTGGGCTGCTGGAGTGCTGGACGTGAAGAATTGTTGCGCTGGATTCCAAGTTGGACCCTGCTGGGCCTGAGATCATTGGGCCTGGTTGGTGTTGGATCCATATGCAATTGGGACCCAGCCATATGGAGGGCGAAACATGAACCGTACGGCTGGCGTCCACTGTTGCGGCGAAGCTGCATTCCCTTGGAGGTTGCGAATTTTCCGGCCACGTCCACGCTGGCGGGAGGAGCTGTCCGACTAATTGTTTCCGGCAGCGCCGTCAGACCGCGGTTTGGAGGGTGTTCCACTTGCGGTTGCGGCCAATGCAGCCGCCTCTTTTCCGGCGGTGGTTTGGCTTGCCATCCGAGTTTCTTCAAGAATTAATTGCAAACGAGCCTTTTGGAACGTCGGCAATGGATCTGATTGTTGAATATAACTAGCAGTAGCATTGTACTCAGCAAGTAATCCACATAAAATTTGAAGAACTAACCGATTGTCGATAACGGGAGACTCGACACCCTTGAGTTGATCAGATAACGCTTTCATGTGTTGATAGTAGTCGGACATAGAAGCAAAAGACGCCAATTTGCAGTTGGAGAACTCATGCTCCAGATAGACTGCGCGGGTGTGCTTATTGTCTTGAAAAATATCTTGGATTCGACCCCAAGCTTTGAGAGCGGTGTCGTCAGGATCGAGAATTTGAAGAAGAATATCTTTAGAAATTGTACTGTAGATCCATTGTAGAACCGTTGCATCTACTTGGTTCCAAAGAGCGTCATCAGTGTCGACAGGACGAGGGACTTTGGCATCAATATGACCCAAGACGTTATGAGCCTTGGCGGTGACGCAAAAAAGGGTAACCCACGAAGCATAAGGTGTGTCATGATCAAGAACAAGTGCGATGTTGTTCTTGATGTTGGATATACCGAGAGCGGAATGGAACATTTGCTTTTTCTCCGTAGATATTGGGGATGATGAAGAAGTAAGGAAGGGGAGGGCTCGCGACGGCTGTAGAACGAAGGTCGCCGGCGGCTAGGGTAAGAGGGAGGCGGAAGCAGAAATATTATGGATCGGAAAAATCTGATACCATGTGAGAATAAGATGAATTCCCCTTAGGGTTTCCGTCAACAGACGACTCATATTAATAACAATCTGACTTTACATAATTACATTAGGCAACCCTCTATTTACACTAATTACATATTCTATCACTACATTTAACAAGAACTACTCATCATATCCGACCCGGGTATCATTCCATTTATGAACAACATCAAGAAACAACACAATTTGAACAAGAAGGATGAATCATAATCCAACTTTGGAGGTGCTTTCTACAATCAAAGTGAACTAGAAACCCCTAAGCAAAGAATACAACAATTTATAAAGAATAACGCAAATTGAAAAATAAAGAATAGTTGAAATGAATCTGCGGTTATTAATTGAATCCTAACATATAATTTTAAAGAGTCAAAGGTTTAAAATCTTTAAAATCTTATTGAAAGAACCATTAGAAAATTTTCAAATCTTGGTGAGATCAGAAAAGAGCAAACGATATTCTGAACTAGCCAATTCTGTTCATAATGTACTTTACTCACAATCTCATATCTAGAACCTGTAAGTGCAACATCCTCAATTTGATGAACTAAAACCAATGCTCAAAAAATGATACACAATAAAACAAACATTAGTACCAGCTTCCCAATACCTTGGTGCCTTTTTCATTTCTTGACATCCCAAAATTTAGTAGACATTAGATGTTAATATCAACATTTCTTTCATTACTAAATCATTTATTTTCACTGAGAAGCATTGATCAGTAAAGTAAAAACAGTAAAAAGAAGAGAGAAGGAGACTTGTCTTCTTGATTTTCTTTCCCTTCGATGGCTCCGCAAAGTTCCAGTTTGGAAGGAGACCTGGAGAAAATATCCTTACTATAGTAAAAGTGAGAGTTCCCCAAATGAATAGGGGATTCTCAATTTTACCCTTATAATTTCAGTTTTCCAAATTTGCCCTCGGTTACCTCCTGAATCTTTCATTCATCTTCTGCTCTGCCTGATACGTGTCTCCTTATTCTGCCTTTCTTGTTCTCTACGATTCATGATTTTTTCATTCTACACAATGGAACGTTTGATTGACACGTTATCTTCATCTTCTGCTCTGCCTAATACGTGCCTCCTTTTGCCTTTCTTGTTCTCTACGCTTCATGATTTCTTCATTCTACACAAATTCCAGATATTCCACTTTCTTTGCCTCTCTTATTCTTTACCGCTTGAATCTCTCTTATCCTCTCTTCTTCTCGGTTCAATGTCCTTCTGTTTTCGATTTCTTCTCGATATGTTAGGTTCGCCGCCATATCTATCCCTCAAATTAGGTTTGGTTTTGGGCCAAAGGATCGTTCGATTGACTTGATTTGTGTACTTGCAGAGATCGCAAAATGTTCAGCGAGGATCCCATCTTCTTCAATAGCCATTCGATGAAGGTGACCTGAATGTGTTTTTAGTTTCCCTATAATCTCATGGTTATTGTTTTCCTATAACTTTTTTGGTAGGTGATGGAACCGATTCGTCGTTCTTAACGATAGGAGGATCGAGATCGGCATCAACATGGTGGGGACACGTGGAGCCGGCTCCGAAAGATCCAATTCTACCTCTCTCTCATGTTAGGGTTTTGGACCTCTTCTTCTTGTCGATTGCCTTACGGTATCATCTCCCTCATTTGATCGGGACGATTTCTTTTTTTGTTTGTTTAATTTCATGGCTTTTTTCACAATTGCTCCTTGTTCTTTTTTTCCCCCTATTTTAGGGTTTCATATTTAATATTGTTGCCGCCTGCTCTGACTTCTCAAGTAAGTTGCTCTTCTTCTTATCTATGAATCTACAAGCACCTTCCAATTCAAGCCCCAAAATTCTGACTCATCTAAGAATAAGAAGAACAACCGACAGTGGTGGAAGACTACCCTCTTCTTCTTCAGCAATGGTTTATCATCCTATTCTTAGTACCGAAATCGGATTGAGTGTTGATTTGCATCTAAGGTTACAAGTTTACAGGTTTTTAAGTTTGTTCTAATTTTGTATGGGTCCAAAGGTAAACTGAATTTTTTTTTACTGAAACACCATTCATGTCAAAGGGCCCATTCACTATGCAGACTACTTGTATGCAGTGTGGTGGAGCAGGGAAATCATTTACAGTATAATTTAGTATCTAACTGCAAGTTATATATTGCTTACATCTTTTTGCTTGGTTTTTCTTTTTAATGTACTATGAATTTGGGGATGCTACTATGTTTGTTTCCATGATCTCATACTTATGATACATTTGATCTCAAATACATGATCCATTATTGATGCGAGAGCTCTGAATTTGCCTCTGTTTCAACAAAAAAATTGGCCAAAATAATAGCCAGTGGTATAGGTGGTATGTTTAGCTATGTATACTTGATTTAAGCAATTGGTCGTTTGTGATCTTGAACTTGTTTGTTATCCAACACAGCTGTGATGTTGTTATGAACCTAGCTACAAAATTAGTATTTTCATTTTTCAGATTAGTTTCTTCATTTCCCCATTTCCTATTGGTAAGACACTTGTCCATTATGCAATCCACTTTCTCTTCTATATATCAGGTATAACATCCTCACAAAGATCCTCCTGATGTGTTTGCATGTTCATTGCCAAAGATTATGTAAATAGGTACATTGTCGGGCTCTCTATACATCATTTCAATTTGATGCAGTGACCAATGCAATATATAATTATCAATCAGATGTTAGAATTGGAGCTTTGGTTATTGGTTTAATTGGCTTATTCTGTCTCTATTTCATACCTAGATTCTAATCTATTTTCACTGGCTGATTTAGTTATGCCTCAAAGGGAAAGGGATTTCAAGACCTGGAAGTCAGAATCTTCGTCCCAATTGCGACGTGCACACATCAATTTCTCTGTTATGATTCAATTTGTGTGAAATTTGTATGCTTCAGTCTGTCTAGAATTAGCTTATAATACTTGTGTGTTGAAAGAAAGCCGAACAATTCAGTAGCCCCTGCCTTCTACCGATTTATGACAAGCTAATAGTACTGAATGTGGCAGTTATATTTTTGCAGATTTTTTTTCTTGGATGATACTAGAAACAATGAAAAATATTCAGTTATGCCTTTTGTTGTCTTTAAATTCTTGATCTTAGAATGTAAAATGATGATAAATAATAGAATTTGCGTTGGATATTGAGATGGAATGCAAATCAACAGTGGATTAATCACTAACACGAGCTTCGTTGATTGCAATTTGATGCTTTATGATTTTGTAACTAAGCCTATTTGTTGATGCTGTATATTTTTTTCCTCTCAATTTTGATAAAATTTATTGTTTCAAATATGAATTCAGTTGAGATGGATCGAATTGAAAAGGAGTCAGAGGAAGCAAGTGAGGTGGAACTAATTTTGTCAGATGCTTCAAATCCAAATGGCTTGTTCAATATCCCCCTGGTGGAGCCTCGGGATGGAGAGGAATATCAATCTGAAATCCCTCCATTGTTAACTCAATCCCAACCTTTTGAGTTGTCAGCAAATCCCATTGAATCAAAAGCTACGGCTGATGCAGCTTCCCATGCATTTCTAATGTGACTACCAATGTCAATCTTAACCTTTTAAGGTGTCAGCAGAAGGCTTCAAATAAAGGCTAGCATTCTATAATAAATAAAGGAAGCAAAGGAACTTCTTGCTGCAAATAAATGAAGCAAAGGAACTTCTTGCTGCATCAAGTGAGAACTTAGAGGCATTGGTTCTTATCATTCATGGAAAATGGGATTGCTAAGTGAGAACTTAGAAGTATTGGCTCTTATCATTCATGGAAAATGGGATTGCTAATTCCTTAGTGTTTGATCATGATTGAATCATTTACTTGCATTAGCTGCTTAATTATGTAGTATAATCTTTAAATTAGCTTAATTATGTAGTAAAATCTTTTTGTGTGGGAACAAGACCATGTTGTACATACTACTCTCGATTGATTTCAATGTAATAATATTTTCTTTCGATCATTTAATGATAAATTGTACGTTTACAAGTTACGGCGCGCGTGCGTAGCACGCGCGTCCACACTAGTAGTAAAAAAGAAGAGAGAAGGAAAAAAGATAAAAGATTAAAAATCTGAGATTTTTTAACAACCTCATACAAAGCTTCATTAACATAAACAAGAAAATACCTGCAGCAATCATTGCATGACTCCATTGTTTTGAAGTATGAAAGACGAATTTTGTAGCCATATTAATGTGGGACCTTCTCCAACATAAGAACTAGTTACACGGTCAAAGGCTAAAACATTGAAAGACAAAGAAACCAACAACACATTCACCTTCTTCGGATTTAATCGTGGATGGAACAATCACAAGGTCAAGAGCAAAGGCGATTCAAAATGAAGTTACAAGCATACTCACGACATGTACGCTCAAGGAAACTCTCTCTCAAGGGTTCCTTGGTGACATTACTAACTACAATAGAAGAACAAAGCCATAACAAGAAGATCCACCAAGTAAAGAAGAAGAATAAGAGTAAGGAAGAATATCATAGAGGAAAAACCAACCTAATAAATTGGCCAATTTTCCTGTAGGAATTTCCACTAATTTCGGACCCGGTTTTCCTCACTGAGACAAGCTTTTGCAAAGATCAGGCCCATGATCTTCTATCTTTTGGCAATTATATCTTGTTGTTAGTGATCCCTTAAAAGCTCTCACACTATCTTAAGGGATTGTTAGTTTAGATTTTATCTTTATAGTTTTTATATTTTATATATCTTAAAGATATCTTTGCAAGATTATCTTTAAGTATATCTCTCATAGTTTTCATAGGTTAATCTCCTTATAAATAGCCTTAGTGGGGGAGATTGTATGGTAGATTAGATATTATATTTTTCACAAATTTGTGAGACTTGTAGCTTCACTTACGGAGTTTTTATTTTATTAATTAATCATTCAATCAATAAGAGAGCTTTTGGTTGAATTGTTGTGAAGTTTTTGGTAGATTGTGCTTGTGTGTGTTAATCTTATTGAAGGTTGGTTCTCCTAGTCAATTCTAGTCTCTCCTTGTGCTTGTCTTACTTAGAAGACTTGTGTAAGGTTAAAGAAGTGTGGGTTAAGGTAATCTTCTCGTTTAAGGGTTTTGACACATCATTGGTCAAGGTTCTTTTGAGAAACTATCTTAGTTCATATCTTCCTATATCTTTCATTTATCATTTCATATTTATCTTCTTATCTCTCCATATCATCCACTAATCCGTGTTCCGAGTTTCCAGAAAAATCGACTTGTTCTTCATATAGAACAACCCGATTTTCATCCCGGTTAAGGACTTTCAATCTAGATCGAAAATTGCGGCTTATCCCCGCATCACATATGGCACACATCATATTCCCAAGCCCTCCACGAGTTTCTCTTTTTGTTGGCTTTAAATTCTTGATTTGCATACGCGACGTCTCCGTTGGGATTTGGGATTCTTTATTGCATGGAAGCCCAATCAACAAAAACCAATAGGAAAAGAATAAATCAAACACTAAACATGAAACCCTAATTTGAACAACGAACTTCAAAATTTTGATATAACCATGATCGGCATGAGGCGACACCGAAAAGATGAGTCGGGTACAAAGGAAGAAGAAGATCATGAGAAAATGAGGGGAAGTATTACAAAACGTACAACGATTCGAGTAGATGTAAACCTGAATCGAGAAGTAGTCGGCGATTTATAGATCCACGATTGGGAACAAAACGATGAACAATCCAAAGTAAAGGGAACCGTAGGAAAAGGTGCGGAATCCAACGCAAAAAGACCTTCCTCGTGGATTGAATCGTTGAGCTTAGGCTTTGCGGTTCTTCGCCCACTAAATTAAGAAATAGAGCAATTGAAGTGGTATTGATGGGTTTTATGAGGAAAATCATACCTACGGAGTGGTATCCTTTCCTTGATGATCGAAGAAGAAAAATGGAAGGGGATGACCACACTAGAAACACATTAACAATAGGAGAAGAGAAGGGAGACGGTGAAGAAGCTGGCGAGAGTATAGACACGCAGATGACAACGTGTTGGGTCTCCACAAAACGTGTAAAAGAGGGGTAAAATAAAATCAAAAAACCATAAATGTAATTTCCATACAAGCTAAGGGTAAAATAGTCAAATAAACAGCTACAGGGGTAAAATCAGAAAATCCCTATTCATTAGGGGAACTCCCACTTTTAGTATAGTAATGATATATATATATATATATATATATATAGAGAGAGAGAGAGAGAGAGGGGTGTGGTTCCCATGAGAACACCCCTAACGTGTATACATGAGAACAATCGTACACCGTTGGATGGTGAGTATTAAGGGTTGAGATTTAGAGTAGATATCATAATTAATAATAACTACGAATAATAATAATTAGGAAACCAACAATAACTACTAATAATCCACTCAACCAACAATAACTACGAATAATACATTAAACGATATGACACCTTCGTAACAAAACTAATAATAATTACGAATCTATTCTCATGTATACACGTTAGGGGTGTTCTCATAGGATCTATACTCTATATATATATATATATATATATATATATATATATATATATATAGGGTGTGGTTCTCATGAAAACACTCCTAGCGTGAGAACATGAGAACAATCGTACACCGTTGAATGGTGAGTATTAAGGGTTGAGATTTAGAGTAGATATCATAATTAATAATAACTACGAATAATAATAATTAGGAATCCAACAATAACTACGAATAATCCACTCAACCAACAATAACTACGAATAATACATTAAACGATATGACACATTTGTAACAAAACTAATAATAATTACGAATCTGTTATCATGTTCTCACGTTAGGGGGTGTTCTCATAGGATCTATACTCTCTCTATATATATAAATATATTTATGTATAGGGTTATATACATAGGGTTATGTACCGCTAAGGAGTGAGAACATTTAATGATCATAAAATTAAAGCACGGATTACTCGAATTGATCAGTTATTAAAGGTCATTCTTCATATATAATTTATTACTTTGTCATATGCAAGTGGTAACATATTATATATATATATATATATATATAATATTACCACTTTCATATGACAAAGTAATAAATTATATATGAAGAATGACCTTTAATAACTGATCAATTCGAGTCATCCGTGCTTTAATTTTACGATCTTTTATAATAAAAAAAATTATTAAAAATAATAAACAATTTTACTTAAATATTAATTATGCCACATCAATTTTACTCAAATATTAATTAAAATAAAAACAAATTTATATAAAAAACATAATAAAAAATATCTAGATTTTGTTTTTATATTTTCAAAAAATAATGTAGGCAGATTTTAATTTTCGATAATTAATTTTTGAATATTTTTTATAATTTCAAATTTTATCTATCATATTTTGGTTTTCTTATTTTAAAAATTTGATTTTTTTTAAATTACTCTTTTAATTTTGAACTTCATACATATATAAATATATATATATATATATATATATATATATATATATATATATATATATATATATATATATATATATATATATATATATATATATATAGAGTCCAGTTCCGGTGAGGAGGACCCTTGTAGATAGGAATGAGGAGAGCCGGGGTGGTGACATGTGGCATGCCACATCATTGTTTTTTTTCCAGATTTTTTTTTGTAAACAAAAATTGGTGTTCATATTTTTATAAGTATATGTTCATTTTTTTCCCAACACTAACTATTCATTTTTTTAACATTAATTGTTTATTTTTTGTATTTTTTAAAAATATTTTTTTCGGTTTTTTTTTTGAAAATTATGCTATTCTTTCAAATCGTGTTAATAAAATATGATGTTCATTTTCTTACAAGTATGTATTCATTTTTTTTACAGTTATGGTGTTTATAATATGCTTTTTTTTTTATACTTTTCTTTAAAATCGTGTTTATAATATTCAGATATTGATTACATAAAAAATTGTGAAATCAAAGAGAATACAAGACGATTCAGGTTTTGTTTCTTCGAATTTCTACTCTCACTGTTTAGATTTCCATTCTTAAGGTTTATATTTCATTATGATTGATGTTTGTGTTCGAAATCAAATTTGTTTGAATCATTTTGTGTTTGATTGAGAAAATACATGTATATACATATGTTGAGTTGGTCTAATAGCTCCAATTGAATAATCTATATGCTCCTTTTAGTGTGCACGCAAACTGTTCGACAAAATGTCTTATAGAAAAATAGTTTATAATATTTACTCGAACAATAACATAAAAAGTATGAATAGTGACGAATAAAAACATGAACAATGACGTATAAAAGTATGAACACTGATGGCTTATCTATAACTTTGAGACATACATAACATATTATGATCATCTTTTAACGTTTTGTGATGAGTTTTTTATTTTTTGTGGTTATATACTGTAAATGAACATCTATGCATTATAAAATTAACACAAAAGAATAAATGGACATGACACTTTGATGAATAAAAATACTATGAACACCAATGTATAAAAACATGAACAATGACATATAAAAGTATGAACACCAATGACTATTTTGAACGTAAGGGTATTTTTCCATATTTTAAGTTAATTTACAGAAATGCCATTAATGATGAGCGTGTGAGAGCCCTTGATTTAAATTCATCCAATGGCTTACAACTCTCCTAATTCCTATCTACAAGCTCTCTCCTCACTTGAACTAAAATCTATATATATATATATATATATATATATATATATATATATATATATATATAATTTTTTTGTTTTCTTATTTTAAATTTAAAATTATTTTCTAATAAATAGTTATTATAGTTTACATCTAATTTTAATTTATATTTTATCTTTTACCAATCCAAAATTTGGAATATGTTAAAATTACAATTTATTAAAATACAATCCCAGATAAGGTGCGGGTAAAAAAATTATTTCTTCAAAAGTATACGTATTTTTATACAATCTTTTTTTAGTTGATATAAAAAAATTTATGTTTTAAGTCAATTTAACCTATAATTATTTTATTCTATTGATTAATATTCACTACATATATATAATTATTTAGGTAACTGTAATAACCGAGAATTTTAAGTTCCGGTAAAATGAAAGTAACCAAAGTCCGATGAGACAAATGTATATAAATAAATAAGTAACATAAAACGAGTTTAGTTCTATCATTTTATGTGACTTAGATGCACCTAAGATGATAAAATAATTGATCGGAAATAATTTACGTATTTTAAAATAAAAATAATAATTTACCTAGTACGGAATAATTCCGTAAAATTTTCCGCAAATGCCCTACCGATCCATACGAGAAACGGGTTTCGCGTCAGCTCGTTTTAACGAAGCCCAAGTGGGCCCAAATTGTCTTGAAGACTGCCGGCCCAACCAGCCCATTGTTTCTTAACCTCTAATTAAACATAATTACTAACCTTAAACTACCCTAATCTAAACCTAATCTAACTCTCCCTCACCTGCCGCTGTGTTTCCCCCCATCCCTCTCTGTAATATCGTTCGACCGCCGCAAGACCCACACCGGATTGAGACCGCCGCTGTCGACCGCCACCGAGCCGCCACCGAGCCGCGCCGCTCCCCGCCGACCGCCGCAGTAGGTTCGGTAAGTGCGTGCCTCCCTTCTCTTCACCCTTCTTTCTCTCGTTTCCGGATCGTTAATCGCGCCTTCTCCCGGCCTGCAGTAGCACTGCCACCGGACCACCGTCTCCTCCGACGCCGGAGCCAGGGTCGCCGCAGGAGCCGCCTCGCATCGCCTTAATCTTGGTAGGTCGCCGCCCTTCCTTCTCCTCGCCTTCTGTCTCGATTCCGAGAACCTAACACCGCTGTCCCTCTCGATCGTTCCGCAGCAGCAGCCAGTCGACCACCAGGGAGGGGCCGCCGGAACACCAGCCATCGCCGGACGCCAGTGCACCGCCTGGACTCACCTTGTCGGACTGCAGCCCGGTAAGCCTGCTTCTCCGATCTTGTCCCCACCTGCAGTACGTATATATGTATGATCAAAATAAATGTATATAGTTGGATGTGGCTCCTACCCTGCAGTACATATAGATGTATAGTTTAGTTGTGTGTATTACCCGTATATATGTATAGAATAATAAATATAGGAGACGTAATGTGTATATAATTATATACGGGTACTGAGTTGGGTATGAATAAGTAGATCGATATATATATATATATAGAATACATATAAGTACATATATATTCAGTCACGGAAGGTTAACGGAAGCGAGTGTAAGCCGAGTACATAAATATACATATATATATTATATAAAAGTATACTTACGAGTTTAAGTAGGTGAAATATTAAAGTATGTGAATTTATATATGTATATCTAAATACCTAAGAACTTCGGATGTTATATAATTGGAAGGAAGGTTAATATGCACGAAAGTATATGTATATATATAGATATGTAGATATATATAAGAACTGTTAATACCCAGAAATAAAGTAACGTGATTCCAGACGACGAATGGACGAGATTAATTTTTTTAGAACCTTAGTAAACTGTTTTGGAAATAATCCTAGATTAGAAAAATGTTCCAAAAGAAATATGAGAGGTCAAGAAGCGACCGGAGAAGTATTTATACGAAGGGTAAAACGGTCTTTTACCGCATGAGAATCGTCCTTTCCGTAATTCCTTCGCATGAGGTTGGACATAGAGATGTGATTTTGATACACATGCCTTCATTTGACAGGCTCTTGAGTTACCACGAGTACGGACTATCTGAGACGTATTAGAGTGCATTTTGACTCAGGTAAGTCCTTGCGACTTACTTAGTCAGTTTCTGAGTGTTAGTTGAGTGATAGTAGTGGTGTGTGCTATTGCTTGATTTAATAATAATAACTTGCTAGGACGACTGTTTTTACGTTTAAGGCCCAAGTGTATGTATAACGGGCCGTGACATCACTGCCCAGCTCTGACAGGAGACTGGGAGGTTCTCTATACCCAGACCATACAGGTACAAGGTGAGGTGCATCGGATCCATTCCTGATGGTTACACGGGGGCGGAGGCGAGGTTTGGGAATCCCTCGTGTCACAAAATAAGTATCATTAGAGTGAATGAGTAATTTAAAGCAAGATAACAAAATGGACTTGTTTGAAAGCATGCTGAGTGTTTATGTTTATCTGAGTGTGTTTGTGCTGCTATTATTCTGCTAATATTTAGATAACTAGCTAACGGTTCTTGTTGTTGTTGTTTTAGATTTACCGCAGGTTAGATCAGCAGCTGAGTGATCCGGAAGTAGTGGTCAGCCGGGTCTCCGTACTCCTTAGAGTGGGGTTGGGGTTGTTTGTCTTTCCTTTCTTTTGGTTAAGACAGTTGTTCTTTTCTTTTGTTTAAGTACCGTAGGCTGCTAGACAGTGTTGCATTCATTACTCTAAAAACGTGGTTTTTATGAATTCGGTTTCTTTATTTGTGTCTTGTTGCAAGATCTTAGTATTGTTGTTGTCAAACTGAGGTCGGGACCCATTGTGAGGTCCTAACCAGTAATACTCCGAGTTCTGAGAATTCGGGGTGTTACAACATGGTATCAGAGCTCTAGGTTGGCAACAATGGCACTTGAAATCTTCTGAAAAGACCGAATAAGTTTTAAGCAGAACCCGAAAAGGGATCTGAGTTTTAAAAAGAAAATTTTTGGTTTTAAATGCATGCATAGTCTGGTTGGGAATAGAAAAGTACGGCTGACCACCACTACTACCGCGGATCTCAGTATGCTTAGTTGGACTTTAAGTTACTGTAGTTAGACTTTTGGACTTTCAGCTAGTAGTAATTATAGTTTGTATTCTTGCACAGATGGCACGTACTAGAGCTACGCTAGCTACTGGTCGAGGCAGAGGTCGTCCACCTCTCCCTCCAGCTGGACCAGGTAGGGGAGATAGGGCCCCTACAGTTAGAGGACGCGGCCGTGGAGGTAGACCCCCACTAGCCCGAGGTCGAGGTCGAGCTCCACGAGAAGATCCCCCAGCAGTGATCATGCCAGAGGCTGGAGTGGAGGAAGTAGCTGAGAGTGTTGGTCCTGAGGTCAGGAATGAGACCGTTGCTAGGTCTGGAGCACAGAGAGCGCGTTCGACAGAGTCGGGGCGTGTTTCCATTGGAGCGACTGAGTACAGAGAGTACCGAGCCTACGTTGAGCGTAGGGAGGAGGCTGCTAGGACAGAGAGACTTACCCAGGTACCACCAGTACCGGCTAGATCTGTCCAGGTGACACAGGAAGCGCCTCAAGTGCCAGCTGTACATGAGAGGAGAGTTGTGACTGATAGAGCGCCTACTGGGACTAGAGCACCAAGGCCAGATGAGTGGTTGAAGGCTTTCAACTCTCAGAAGGTCCCCTCATATAATGGAGAGATAGGATTGGAGGTAGAGCACTGGATTGGGCAGGTAGAGACTGCGTTAGAGGCAATACGCTGCCCAGAGGATCGGCAGGTAGACTTGGTGCAGACTTGCTTCACTGGAGATGCTCATTCCTGGTGGCGGACCATGCGTAGTCGAGTCACCAGTTGGGAGCAGATGAGGAGCATTGTTAGAGACAGATACTGCCCTGTTTCGTTGAGGAGAGAGAAATTTCAGGACTTCATTGAGGCTGGATTTGAGGACGTTCCGATCGCTGCTGCCATCAAGAAATTCCAGAAGGAACTGACACTGCTTGGACCAGCTGCACCTCCTGAGGAGCAGCATGTCTATCTCTTTTCTCGGAGATTGAGAGAGAGTACCCGTTCCTATCTGGCAGGATTTCGCTGTGAGACTTTGTCAGACTATCAGGATAGAGCATCTGCTTATGAGAGAGACAGACCAGTGTCGAGGAGAGCTGCTCAGTCAGACAGGCCGGATAAGCGGCAGAGGACAGGTTATGCTAGTGGTAGTTCAGGAGTAGCTGCTTTTGGACGGGGACAGACTCAGGGGCGACAAGGTCATACAGCTACTGGTCAGACTTCAGCTGGTGGCTTGCAGTGCCACAACTGCAATAGCTATGGGCATATCCGATCAAACTGTACGAAGCCAGCAGTGACTTGCTTCCAGTGCAGTAAGATTGGACATAGAGCTGCCTTCTGCCGTCAGGGCAAGGCTCCATCTCAGCAGGGTTCTTCTCCTGCAGGCTTATCAGGGAGTGTACAGAGATCGCAGCAGTACAAAGCTTCTAGTCAGCAGCAGCAGTACAGAGCTCCTAGTCAGCAGCAGCAGTACAGAGCTCCTAGTCAGCAGCAGCAGTACAGAGCTCCTAGTCAGCAGCAGTCTTACCGGGCTCCAGGACACACACCACCACAGAGTTCTATGCAGGGATCAGGTCGGGGCAGAGGACGTGGTAGTGTGACTGATACTAGAGGAGCTCAGGCACGAGTGTTTGAGTTGAGAGATGCTGATCAGCCAGATGCACCTACTGCCACAGGTACGATCCAGATTCATGACTTACATGTACGAGTTTTATTTGATACGGGTGCTACACACTCCTTCATATCTGATGCATGCGTAGATAGGTTGTCCTTAGCTACTGTAGAGGGGATACCTTTTACGATAGGCTTACCTGATGGGAGTAAGGTAAGAGGGACTAGAGAGATCCTTGGATGTCCTGTTCGCATGGGAGATCGAGACTGGCTAGTCAATTTTCTAGTCATGCCCTTAGCTCATGAGGATGTCATTTTAGGGATAGACTGGATGAGGAAACACGGAGCAGTCTTAGACATTGGTAGGAGGACAGTGACCGTTGCCACGGAGGAGGGTCATAGGGTAATATTCCGAGGTTGGGACCTCGGAAAGTCAGGTACAGTTATCAGTGCAGTGAGAGCAGCGAGACTGATAGCCCAGGGTTGCGAAGCCTTCTGATGTTATGCCATGAAGGAAAGCAAGAGCCTGACTATAGAGGAGATACTTGTTGCATGCGAGTTTGCAGAGGTATTCAGTGACGACCTGCCAGGACTACCCCCACAGAGGAGCGTTGATTTCAGCATTGACTTGGAGCCGGGCACGAGACCTATCTCGAAGGCTCCGTACCGTATGGCACCTATAGAGCTGCTTGAGCTGAAGAAGCAGTTAGAGGAGCTAGCAGAGAAGGGTTTCATACGCCCTAGTGTGTCTCCTTGGGGTGCGCCAGTGTTGTTTATGAAGAAGAAGGACGGATCGATGAGGCTGTGCATAGACTACAGAGAGCTGAACAAAGTAACCATCAAGAACAAGTATCCACTGCCACGCATAGATGATTTGTTGGACCAGTTGCATGGAGCGTCCGTGTTCTCAAGGATAGACTTGAGGTCAGGTTACCACCAGTTGAGGGTGAGAGATCAGGACATACCTAAGACGGCATTCCGGACTAGGTATGGTCATTATGAGTTCGTAGTGATGCCATTCGGGCTCACTAATGCCCCAGCGGTGTTCATGGAGTTGATGAATGGGATATTCATTGACTTTCTAGACCAGTTTGTAGTGGTCTTCATCGACGACATCCTAGTCTACTCTAGGAGTCGAGAGGAGCATGCCGGACACTTGAGGACAATACTGCAGATTCTACAGGATAGCCAGCTGTATGCTAAGCTATCCAAGTGTGAGTTTTGGATGTCAGAGGTGGCTTTCTTAGGACACGTAGTGACTGCTGAGGGTATTAAGGTTGATCCGGCGAAGATCGAGTCAGTATCTTCTTGGCAACCTCCTAAGAATGTTAAGGAGGTTCGCAGCTTTCTAGGTTTAGCAGGTTACTACCGCCGGTTTGTGGAAGGGTTCTCTTTGATTGCCCGACCACTTACTTGTCTTCTGAGGAAGACTACTCGGTTTGTCTGGTATGAGCCGTGTCAGCAGAGTTTTGAGGAGCTGAAGAGGAGATTGACGTCCGCTCCGATTTTAGCATAGCCTGAGGGTATTGATGACTTTGTGGTATACAGCGATGCCTCCAAGCTGGGCTTGGGGTGTGTTTTGATGCAGAGGGGTAAGGTCATAGCCTATGCGTCTTGACAGTTGAAGACGTATGAGGAGAACTACCCCACACATGATCTAGAGTTGGCTGCAGTAGTCCATGCTCTTAAGATCTGGCGTCACTATCTCTATGGAGCGACATGTCAGATCTTTACAGACCACAAGAGTCTGAAGTACATATTCACTCAGAGGGAGTTGAATAACCGCCAGAGACGGTGGTTAGAGTTGATCAAGAACTTCGACCTTGAGATCCTTTACCACCCCGGAAAGGCGAATGTGGTAGCTGATGCTTTGAGCCGGAAGACGCCTAGAGAGAGGGCGATAGCCCGGTTGACAGTACAGCCACAGTTGCAGAGGGACCTGGCTTGGTTGGAGATAGAGGTTCAGTTTCCCGATACGGATGGTCAGTTGTCTACTATGGAGTTATTTCCTGATCTGTTGGATGAGATCCGACAGAAGCAGGAGACCTGCCCTACTTTGATCAGGATCCGAGACAGGATGTCTCGAGATGAGGCCCCACAGTTTACTATTGGTGCAGATGGAGTGATGAGGCGTCAGGATCGCGTTTGTGTACCGTCAGACAGTGAGTTGAGACAGAGGATACTAGGTGAGGCTCATGCTACCCCATACTCAGTACATCCTGGAGCGAGTAAGATGTACAAGGATGTGAGACGGTCCTTCTGGTGGGGTGGTTTGAAGTCCGATGTGACTCGATATGTAGCTCAGTGCGCGACCTGCCAGCAGGTCAAGATTGAGCACCGTAGGTCTGGAGGAGAGCTCCACCCACTTCCAGTACCACAGTGGAAGTGGGAGGACATATCTATGGATTTTGTCACTGGTTTGAGGCTCAGCAGAGGATTTGATGCTATTTGGGTAGTGGTAGATCGCCTGACGAAGACCGCACGTTTCATTCCGATTAAGGAAACGTGGCCGGTGAGTCGTCTGGCTGAGGAGTTCACCAGGCACATTGTGAGACTCCATGGGGTACCGAGGACTATCGTCTCTAACAGGGATGGACGTTTTACCTCGAGATTTTGGCAACAGGTACATACTGCTTTGGGGACGAGTCTCCACTTCACTACCGCCTATCACCCACAGACAGACGGGCAGTCTGAGAGGACCATTCAGACCTTAGAGGACATGCTTTGGGCGTGTGTACTTGATTGGGGACAGGTATGGCCAGATCATCTTCCACTGGTAGAGTTTTCGTATAACAATAGCTGGCACGCATCTATTGGGATGGCTCCTTATGAGGCTTTGTACGGGCGGAGATGTCGTACACCCTTATGTTGGGATGGGCCTGTGACCCACCTATTTCATTTCTAGTTGATTACCAATTAATTAACCCTGTTTAAAACAATAAGCGGAAAAGCGGAAAACGTAAATTTTTAAAACTTTATCTTACAACCATATTCACAACATATATACATACTAACATACGTCATAAACTCCGTTTAACCAAAACACAACTGTTTTAAAACCATACAAAACATCCTAGGCGGTAGCATTCCATAACAGCCCACCTGATATGATCTCAAATCCAGGTGTTGGGTCCAACGTCCTTGCCTTGATCAGGCCGAGTCTGAGTAGCTGAAAAATATGTGGATATAACAACAATGAGCCACACGCTCAGTAAGGGTATACAAATCGCACTCTCCCAATATATATAAGTATCTAATATCCCGTCCCCAAATGACACTCTATACCCTTCCTCACATTCCAGAGTCGATCAATGCATACATATCCACATTCACATATAATTCCACAACCATTCACATCACATTTCACATAAACATTCAAGCATGTTATCACACATCACATATAAACATATCATCTCATATAAACATCTCATATCATCTCATCACATATAAATAATCATAACATAACATATAACATGCTAGACTCGATCGCATCGATGCATAGGTGATAATTAACCAACTAGCTCCAACTGATCGTACGATATATTTTCTCATTGCTTTCGTATTTCTTTTCTTTCTTTCTTTCTTTTTTTTTCTTTCGGTTGGCCAACCCGATAGCGTCATAGGCCCCCTGTAGATCAGGTAGCGACCTCGGTCATCTTGTCCTAAGACCCCCTATAGATCAGGTCGCGATCTTGGACTATTTTTCTTATCTTGAGGCCCCTTGTAGATCAGGTAGCGACCCCTGGCTGTTTTTCTTATCTCGAGGCCCCCTGTAGATCAGGTAGCGACCTCTGAGGCCCCCTGTAGATCAGGTAGCGACCTCGTCCCCCGGAAACCCGTGCGGGACCCAGTTGGGCTAATTAATCAATTACCATCCTATATTATCACTTCCATATCATAACTCAGTTTCATGCTTTTATCATATTCTTCCATCATATTCTTTCCATTATCGTCTCATGTACCTCATGCATGCATTCATAAATCATATCAAGTCATCATCATCATTCCACTCATATACATATAATCATGCATACAATCATAACAAACATATATATATACACTCAAGCATGCATAAAATCATAGCATATTAAATACATAACATATATTAAGCAAGTGTAATTCATATACACTTACCTCGCAGGTAAGAACAATAAAACCTCGCAAACCAACTACTGAGTCCGTTTCCCACTCGGACTATCCTCTTTTATCGTGCTTGGATACGCTCACAAAGCAACTACGTTATAGTTAGACCGAAACATTCAACAACACCTGTTGAGAATATCATATTCTTCGTATTAAACTTCTCGCTTCAAACACCAGTTAAATTCATTCCATTGAATTTAATTAGCTTATCGCATTTTCTAGAATCCCAATTTAATTAATTAACCTTTAATTAATTAATTAAATTTCGCCATAACAACGTTTTGCCCGCAGGCAATTTCTGAACCCACCTGTCATCAAATCTCATCAAACAAACAGCCCATAATCACCAGAATAAAGTAACGAGCATAATGGAATTTCCAATTATCCATTTTGACAAGCCTAAGGTCAATTTAGGCTAAATCGCAATACGGAAAACGAATAAATTCATAACTTATTCGTTACTAACCCGATTGACGATCCGAAAGAAGATTCGGAATCACAACGACGCAGGCTACGCTCGGACACCATCAAATTCACCGGAATCTGAGCGACGGAACCTCCCTAGTATCATATATGCTCGACCAGACCTCCCCTTGCTCGGAAATGTAGAAACTCGGTACCAAAATGAAGAGAATGAAGAGAGGAATCCAAAAACTCAAACCGATTTGAAATCGGATTAGAAACGAAGAGTAGATCTGAGTTTGAAGGTTGAGAGAAATCAGAGCTTTTACGAGGAAACGTGAAAGAAAATGAATTAATAAACGATATTTCAGCTATTTATAGCGAAGACGATAATTATCCTTTAGCGGAGTCGATAATTATCCTTTTACCGATCCGAAAGCGGTTTAAGCCCCCTTCTCCAAACTTCTCGAAATTGGAATAATAGATCTGGAATATTGTATGGATAATTATTCCGCAATTGTTTCGAAAAACGCGTATTCCTAAGCCGTCTTTCTTAGCCGCTAAGAAACGAAATAGCGACTCTTTTAGCCATTTTGCCTTTTCATGTTTTTTCATATCTAGGACATGTCCGATGTCCTGATCATTTCTCTCAACTGCATTTTTATTAATTGAAGCTCCCAAATGCTCCAAATAATACCGGGGTGTAATATCATCTAGGAGCTGGTTACCTCGAGAGGTATCTCGTGTTAAAACGGATTTAATTTCCTAAATTACTCGATTAGGTCATCTTCGATTTTTGACTGTTACAAATATCTCCCACTTTAAGAAATTTCGTCCCGAAATTTAAGAAAGGACGTAGAACCAAACTCGTAGATATATCAAAAGGATGCACAACCGGATCACAATTTCTCGAGGTTTTTACTTAAAAAGGTAGGGGTATTTCGCTTTCATATCTCGTTCGGTCTCCCATGTAGCCTCTCGAGCTGAATGATGTCCCCATCTGACCTTCACCATCGGAATCTCCTTGTTTCTCAATCTTCGAACTTGTGTGCCTAAAACCTCAACTGGTTCTTCTGGGTAGGACAAGTTCTCAGATACTTCTATCTCAGGTTCGGGAATGATATGACTTGGATCTGACCTATACCTCCGTAGCACCGATACGTGAAAGACGTCATGCAATCTTGATAACTCTGGTTGTAACGCCAACCTATACGCAAGTGGTCCGATCTTCTCTAAGATCTCATATGGACCAATGTATCTTGGTGCTAACTTCCCATGCCTACCAAATCTCATAACTCTCCTCCAAGGAGATACCTTTAAAAACACTCTATCGCTATCTCATATGTCATCTCTCGTCTATGGCGATCAAAGTAGCTCTTCTAACGATCTTGAGCTGCCTTCAAGTAGTGCTTTACTACTTGTACTTTCTCTATTGTCTGTTGTACAAGTTCAGGACCCTCTATCTGTCGCATGCCCTCAAAATCCCAACATACAGGTGTGCGACACTTCCCCAGAAATGCGAGGTAAACCTCGGATCTCTATCGGATACAATCGATACAGGGACTCCGTGCAGTCGAACAATCTCTCTCACATACAACTCTGCCAGCTCATCCAAGGAGTTATCTTGTCTCATCGGTAAGAAGTGGGCAGATTTCGTCAATCTGTCTACAATCACCCATACCGTGTCATTCTTTCTGAAAGTCCTAGGAAGTCCAACCACAAAATCCATTGTAATCCGCTCCCACTTCCACTCAGGAACTGATAAAGATTGTAATTTTCCTGCTGGTGCTTGGTGTTCAGCTTTCACTTGCTGGCACACTAGACTTCGAGCTACAAAATCAGCTACCTCTCGTCTCATCCTGGGCCACCAATAGATCTTCCTCAGGTCATTAAACATCTTCGTACTCCCAGGATGCATGGAATACCTCGAGGAGTGTGCCTCTTCAAGTAGCTTCTTCTTTAACTCCTCAATGTTGGGCACGCATATCCGTGTACCTCTATATAACACTCCCTGATCAGACAACTGGAAGTGTGTAGTGGTAGCATCTCCCACTTTAGCTTTCAACTTCTTCAGTGTAGCATCCTCATCTTGTCTAGTTGAAATCTCATCGAGAATCAACGGTCTAACCTGAATGTTCGCTATCAACTCGGATCCTCTTACATCCATCTCTACTCTCATAACTCTGAGAGCTAATAGATGCTCAACTTTGTAGTTGACCTTACCACCTTGGTCACTGCTCTTTCTGCTGAGAGCGTCAGCTACCACATTCGCCTTTCCTGGATGGTACTCTATAGTGCAATCATAATCCTTGAGTAACTCCATCCATCTTCTCTGCCTCAGATTCAGATCCCTTTGAGTGGGAATATACTTCAGGCTTTTATGGTCGGTAAACACCGGAAATGTATCACCATAAAGATAGTGCCTCCAGGTCTTAAGAGCATGAACTATAGCAGCAAGCTCTAGGTCGTGTGTAGGGTAGTTCTGCTCATGAGGTCTGAACTGTCTAGATGTATAAGCTATTACCTTCCCTTCCTGCATTAGAACTCCTCCTAAGCCACTCCCAGATGCGTCGGTGTAAACCACAAAGTTACCCTTATCTGAGGGTACAGCCAGAATAGGGAACGTAGTCAATCTTTTCTTAAGTTCTTCAAAGCTCTCTTGACAACTGTTATCCCATATAAACTCCTGATTCTTCTTTAGCAAGTTAGTCAATGGGCGCGCGATAATCGAGAAGTTCTTTACAAACCTCCTGTAATAACCCGCCAGTCCTAAGAAGCTGCGAATCTCCGTAATGCTCTTCGGAATTTCCCATTCTGTAATAGCCTTGATCTTGGATGGATCAGGTTGTATACCATCTCGTGATATCACATGCCCTAGAAAGGCAATCTGATCCATCCAAAACTCGCACTTGCTGAACTTCGCATACAATTGTCTCTCCCTCAAAATCCCTAAGATACGTCTCAGATGTTCTCTATGAGTATCTGCATCTCGGGAATATATCAAGATATCATCAATGAAGACCACGACAAACTGATCTAGATAAGGTTGGAAGATCGAGTTCATCAACGCCATGAATGCTGCAGGTGCATTCGTCAACCCAAAAGGCATAACTGTAAACTCATAGTGTCCATACCGAGTACGAAAAGCTGTCTTCGGTATTGAATTCTCTGCTATCCTCAACTGCCAGTATCCCGATCGAAGGTCAATCTTTGAAAATACTGTAGCACCCCTTAATTGATCAAGCAAGTCCTCTATCCTCGGTAAGGGATACTTGTTCTTGATTGTGATTTTGTTCAGCTGACGGTAGTCTATGCACAATCGTAAGCTACCATCTTTCTTCTTCACAAAAAGCACTGGTGCACACCAAGGAGAAATACTCGGGCGTATAAAACCCTTCTCGAGCAACTCTTCTAGCTGTTCTTCAATTCCTTTAGCTCTAGCGGAGCCATCCTGTAAGGAGCAATTGATATCGGTGCTGCACCGGGTAATGTCTCAATCTCAAAGTCTACCTCTCTACTCGGAGGTAAACCAGGTAAATCATCAAGGAAAACTTCAGGAAATTCTCTGACAACATCCACCTCAGATAATCCGGGGCTAACAATAGCAGAATCTGACACACTAGCCAGATAAGCCTGACATCCTTCCCGAAGTAATCTAAAAGCTGTTACTGCAGATATGAGGCAAGTAGGAATAACATTCCTCTCACCGGTGAAAATCACTTCCCTCAATCCATTTGTCTCCTTGATTACTTCCTTCGCATAACAGTCTATCAAGGCTCTATGGGTGGATAACCAATCCATACCCAATATCACATCAAACTCTCTCAAAGATAACGGTATAAGGTCAGCTACAAATTCTCGGTCAGCTATAACTATGGGGCAAGATCTCACACACATATCAACAGTCAAGGTCTCCCCCGCTGGCATCGAGACTCTAATGATATAACCTAAGGGTTCAACTACCTTTCCCAATCTTAAAGCAAAAGACTCGGATACAAAAGAGCATGTAGATCCAGGATCAATCAAAACATAAGTTAACAAGCCAGAGACAAGAATCCTACCGGTAATGACGTCTGTAGTCTTAGCTGCATCCTCGCCAGCCAAAGCATATACTCGAGCTTGTGCCTGACCCTGAGGCTGTGGTGCAGGTGGTCTGGAAGATGTCTGTTGGGAATATCCACCTCGACCATAACCTCTACCTCTACCTCGACCTGAACCAGAACCTCTCTGAGCATTGTCTCCAACGCTACTAGCTGTACTCGGTGTCGGTAATCCAGACCTATTCCGACACTCTCGGGCTATGTGCCCAGGCTGGTGGCACATATAACATATAATCGGTGGACGATAGGATCCTGAAGCTGATGTGGTAGGAGCTGGAGCACTTGATCTACTGCCTCCACTCCATGAACCTCTATATCCTTGATAACCACCTCTCTGTCCCCTAGGCGGTCCACTGTAACTTCTGGGTACAAAAGATCGCGAGCCAGATGGTGGTGCATTACTACTCTGCCCGGTCTTCTGTCTCTTTCCTGTCAAAGCCTTCTTCTCCAAGACCATCTCCTCCGCTCGAGTGGCGGAATCAATGAGGAGAGAATAAGACAAGGGCCGAGTAGCAAACTTCTTCCTAATCTCCAAATTCAGCCCTCTTTCAAACTTGTTTCTCTTCTTAATATCAGTATCAACCTCCTCAGGAGCATATCGAGATAATCTAGTGAACTGTACCTCGTAATCGGCAATGGACATGCCTCCCTGCTTGAGTTCCATGAACTCAATCTTCTTCTTCTCTGTATAGGCAGGTGGAGTATATCTCTCGGCAAACTCCCTAAGGAAGTCTTCCCAAGTCAGGAGTGGGGGTATATCCCGACCGTGTGGAACTGTGTCCCACCAATCTCTCGTTGCTCCCACAAGCAATGACATAGCGTACTGAACCCTCCTCTCAGTAGGGCATATAATCCTATCAAGAATAGGCTCTGTATCCCTCAACCACTCCTCTGCAACTAAGGGATCCGTAGTCCCCTCGAAGGGTTTCGCCCCCTGCCGGCGAATCTTCTCAAAGTTCTTGTCCATCTCAACAGGAATAATACCATGTTGAGGTGCTGGCTGTGGTTGCGGTTGTGGTGGTATGACCTCTCTCAAATAAGCCACAAGCTCTGGTATGCCTGTTATACCTGGGGGTGGTGGTGCTACATGAACTGGCACCTCTTTCTGGTGCTCCTGATTACCCCCTACAGACTCTGTGGACCCTTCATGGCTGTGCTCCGCCATCTAAAAGAAAATGAAACTTTCAAAAGCTTTTCAGAAAACTTCCCACAACCCCAAGCCAAGGAATCATATCCCTGCTCTGATACCAACCAAATGTGACCCACCTATTTCATTTCTAGTTGATTACCAATTAATTAACCCTGTTTAAAACAATAAGCGGAAAAGCGGAAAACGTAAATTTTTAAAACTTTATCTTACAACCATATTCACAACATATATACATACTAACATACGTCATAAACTCCGTTTAACCAAAACACAACTGTTTTAAAACCATACAAAACATCCTAGGCGGTAGCATTCCATAACAGCCCACCTGATATGATCTCAAATCCAGGTGTTGGGTCCAACGTCCTTGCCTTGATCAGGCCGAGTCTGAGTAGCTGAAAAATATGTGGATATAACAACAATGAGCCACACGCTCAGTAAGGGTATACAAATCGCACTCTCCCAATATATATAAGTATCTAATATCCCGTCCCCAAATGACACTCTATACCCTTCCTCACATTCCAGAGTCGATCAATGCATACATATCCACATTCACATATAATTCCACAACCATTCACATCACATTTCACATAAACATTCAAGCATGTTATCACACATCACATATAAACATATCATCTCATATAAACATCTCATATCATCTCATCACATATAAATAATCATAACATAACATATAACATGCTAGACTCGATCGCATCGATGCATAGGTGATAATTAACTAACTAGCTCCAACTGATCGTACGATATATTTTCTCATTGCTTTCGTATTTCTTTTCTTTCTTTCTTTCTTTTTTTTTCTTTCGGTTGGCCAACCCGATAGCGTCATAGGCCCCCTGTAGATCAGGTAGCGACCTCGGCCATCTTGTCCTAAGACCCCCTGTAGATCAGGTCGCGATCTTGGACTATTTTTCTTATCTTGAGGCCCCTTGTAGATCAGGTAGCGACCCCTGGCTGTTTTTCTTATCTCGAGGCCCCCTGTAGATCAGGTTGCGACCTCTGAGGCCCCCTGTAGATCAGGTAGCGACCTCGTCCCCCGGAAACCCGTGCGGGACCCAGTTGGGCTAATTAATCAATTACCATCCTATATTATCACTTCCATATCATAACTCAGTTTCATGCTTTTATCATATTCTTCCATCATATTCTTTCCATTATCGTCTCATGTACCTCATGCATGCATTCATAAATCATATCAAGTCATCATCATCATTCCACTCATATACATATAATCATGCATACAATCATAACAAACATATATATATACACTCAAGCATGCATAAAATCATAGCATATTAAATACATAACATATATTAAGCAAGTGTAATTCATATACACTTACCTCGCAGGCAAGAACAATAAAACCTCGCAAACCAACTACTGAGTCCGTTTCCCACTCGGACTATCCTCTTTTATCGTGCTTGGATACGCTCACAAAGCAACTACGTTATAGTTAGACCGAAACCTTCAACAACACCTGTTGAGAATATCATATTCTTCGTATTAAACTTCTCGCTTCAAACACCAGTTAAATTCATTCCATTGAATTTAATTAGCTTATCGCATTTTCTAGAATCCCAATTTAATTAATTAACCTTTAATTAATTAATTAAATTTCGCCATAACAACGTTTTGCCCGCAGGCAATTTCTGAACCCACCTGTCATCAAATCTCATCAAACAAACAGCCCATAATCACCAGAATAAAGTAACGAGCATAATGGAATTTCCAATTATCCATTTTGACAAGCCTAAGGTCAATTTAGGCTAAATCGCAATACGGAAAACGAATAAATTCATAACTTATTCGTTACTAACCCGATTGACGATCCGAAAGAAGATTCGGAATCACAACGACGCAGGCTACGCTCGGACACCATCAAATTCACCGGAATCTGAGCGACGGAACCTCCCTAGTATCATATATGCTCGACCAGACCTCCCCTTGCTCGGAAATGTAGAAACTCGGTACCAAAAATGAAGAGAATGAAGAGAGGAATCCAAAAACTCAAACGGATTTGAAATCGGATTAGAAACGAAGAGTAGATCTGAGTTTGAAGGTTGAGAGAAATCAGAGCTTTTACGAGGAAACGTGAAAGAAAATGAATTAATAAACGATATTTCAGCTATTTATAGCGAAGACGATAATTATCCTTTAGCGGAGTCGATAATTATCCTTTTACCGATCCGAAAGCGGTTTAAGCCCCCTTCTCCAAACTTCTCGAAATTGGAATAATAGATCTGGAATATTGTATGGATAATTATTCCGCAATTGTTTCGAAAAACGCGTATTCCTAAGCCGTCTTTCTTAGCCGCTAAGAAACGAAATAGCGACTCTTTTAGCCATTTTGCCTTTTCATGTTTTTTCATATCTAGAACATGTCCGATATCCTGATCATTTCTCTCAACTGCATTTTTATTAATTGAAGCTCCCAAATGCTCCAAATAATACCGGGGTGTAATATCATCTAGGAGCTGGTTACCTCGAGAGGTATCTCGTGTTAAAACGGATTTAATTTCCTAAATTACTCGATTAGGTCATCTTCGATTTTTGACTGTTACAGAGCCTAGCAGAGTTGATGAAGTAGCTCCAGATCAAGTACAGGATGACATCGCTCGGATTGCCCTAGTCCGAGAGCGGATGTTAGCAGCCCAGAGTCGTCAGAAGTCCTACGCCGATAAAAGGCGTCGACCTTTGGAGTTTAGAGTGGGTGCTCAGGTGTGGTTGAGAGTGTCACCCACGAGAGGAGTCAGGCGTTTCGGCATTAAAGGGAAGTTGAGTCCCCGATATGTCGGACCTTTTGAGATCTTAGAGAGAGTTGGAGAGGTGGCCTACAGACTAGCACTACCGCCGAGACTAGAGGGTGTTCATCCGGTCTTTCATGTATCTCAGTTGAGAGAGTACATTCCGGATCCGAGACACGTCATCAGCCATGAGGATCTGATAGTTGAGCCTGACCATACATTTGTAGAGTATCCAGTAGCTGTCTTGGAGAGCAGTGCCAGACGTCTACGATCCAAGGAGATACCTATGCTGAGGATCCAGTGGTCTAGGAGAGGAGCTGATGAGGCCACTTGGGAGACTGAGGAGAGTATTAGACGTAACTATCCCGAGTTCTTTGCGGGGTTAGAGGTTACTTCTGGTTGACGAGTTAGTACTCGGATGTTGTGTTGTTTGACCCTTCCGGTTTTCATATTGTTTTGAGTGTTTCTGTTTCTCTTTTGTGATACTTGTTTGTTTGATGCCTGAGTAGTTGCATGGTAGAAAACAAAAATGTCAAGAAAACTAAAATATACCGAAAGAAGTGTGTGAGTAAGGGAAACAATCTAAGTTTCGGGACGAAACTTCTTTTAAGGGGGCACTGATGTAATAACCGAGAATTTTAAGTTCCGGTAAAGTGAAAGTAACCAAAGTCCGATGAGACAAATGTATATAAATAAATAAGTAACATAAAACGAGTTTAGTTCTATCATTTTATGTGACTTAGATGCACCTAAGATGATAAAATAATTGATCGGAAATAATTTACGTATTTTAAAATAAAAATAATAATTTACCTAGTACGGAATAATTCCGTAAAATTTTCCGCAAATGCCCTACCGACCCATACGAGAAACGGGTTTCGCGTCAGCTCGTTTTAACGAAGCCCAAGTGGGCCCAAATTGTCTTGAAGACTGCCGGCCCAACCAGCCCATTGTTTCTTAACCTCTAATTAAACATAATTACTAACCTTAAACTACCCTAATCTAAACCTAATCTAACTCTCCCTCACCTGCCGCTGTGTTTCCCCCCATCCCTCTCTGTAATATCGTTCGACCGCCGCAAGACCCACACCGGATTGAGACCGCCGCTGTCGACCGCCACCGAGCCGCGCCGCTCCCCGCCGACCGCCGCAGTAGGTTCGGTAAGTGCGTGCCTCCCTTCTCTTCACCCTTCTTTCTCTCGTTTCCGGATCGTTAATCGCGCCTTCTCCCGGCCTGCAGTAGCACTGCCACCGGACCACCGTCTCCTCCGACGCCGGAGCCAGGGTCGCCGCAGGAGCCGCCTCGCATCGCCTTAATCCTGGTAGGTCGCCGCCCTTCCTTCTCCTCGCCTTCTGTCTCGATTCCGAGAACCTAACACCGCTGTCCCTCTCGATCGTTCCGCAGAAGCAGCCAGTCGACCACCAGGGAGGGGCCGCCGGAACACCAGCCATCGCCGGACGCCAGTGCACCGCCTGGACTCACCTCGTCGGACTGCAGCCCGGTAAGCCGGCTTCTCCGATCTTGTCCCCACCTGCAGTACGTATATATGTATGATCAAAATAAATGTATATAGTTGGATGTGGCTCCTACCCTGCAGTACATATAGATGTATAGTTTAGTTGTGTGTATTACCCGTATATATGTATAGAATAATAAATATAGGAGACGTAATGTGTATATAATTATATACGGGTACTGAGTTGGGTATGAATAAGTAGATCGATATATATATATATATATATATATAGAATACATATAAGTACATATATATTCAGTCACGGAAGGTTAACGGAAGCGAGTGTAAGCCGAGTACATAAATATACATATATATATATTATATAAAAGTATACTTACGAGTTTAAGTAGGTGAAATATTAAAGTATGTGAATTTATATATGTATATCTAAATACCTAAGAACTTCGGATGTTATATAATTGGAAGGAAGGTTAATATGCACGAAAGTATATGTATATATATAGATATGTAGATATATATATAAGAACTGTTAATACCCGGAAATGAAGTAACGTGATTCCAGACGACGAATGGACGAGATTAATTTTTTAGAACCTTAGTAAACTGTTTTGGAAATAATCCTAGATTAGAAAAATGTTCCAAAAGAAATATGAGAGGTCAAGAAGCGACCGGAGAAGTATTTATACGAAGGGTAAAACGGTCTTTTACCGCATGAGAATCGTCCTTTCCGTAATTCCTTCGCATGAGGTTGGACATAGAGATGTGATTTTGATACACATGCCTTCATTTGACAGGCTCTTAAGTTACCACGAGTACGGACTATCTGAGACGTATTAGAGTGCATTTTGACTCAGGTAAGTCCTTGCGACTTACTTAGCTAGTTTCTGAGTGTTAGTTGAGTGATAGTAGTGGTGTGTGCTATTGCTTGATTTAATAATAATAACTTGCTAGGACGACTGTTTTTACGTTTAAGGCCCAAGTGTATGTATAACGGGCCGTGACATCACTGCCCAGCTCTGACAGGAGACTGGGAGGTTCTCTATACCCAGACCATACAGGTACAAGGTGAGGTGCATCGGATCCATTCCTGATGGTTACACGGGGGCGGAGGCGAGGTTTGGGAATCCCTCGTGTCACAAAATAAGTATCATTAGAGTGAATGAGTAATTTAAAGCAAGATAACAAAATGGACTTGTTTGAAAGCATGCTGAGTGTTTATGTTTATCTGAGTGTGTTTGTGCTGCTATTTTTCAGCTAATATTTAGATAACTAGCTAACGGTTCTTGTTGTTGTTGTTTTAGATTTACCGCAAGTTAGATCAGCAGCTGAGTGATCCGGAAGTAGTGGTCAGCCGGGTCTCCGTACTCCTTAGAGTGGGGTTGGGGTTGTTTGTCTTTCCTTTCTTTTGGTTAAGACAGTTGTTCTTTTCTTTTGTTTAAGTACCGTAGGCTGCTAGACAGTGTTGCATTCATTACTCTAAAAACGTGGTTTTTATGAATTCGGTTTCTTTATTTGTGTCTTGTTGCAAGCTCTTAGTATTGTTGTTGTCAAACTGAGGTCGGGACCCATTGTGAGGTCCTAACCAGTAATACTCCGAGTTCTGAGAATTCGGGGTGTTACAGTAACCCGCACAAGGTGTGCGAATTAAACTAGTTTTAAAATAAAGATGAAAACTGTTAAATTTTGTAGGTGAGAGGTATTTGGAGAAGCTTCTCCTTGCTGCAAATATAGGAAAACAAATGTATATTTTTCCAATCTCCCTATTTTAGGGATTGTAGGGAATTTGTTAGATAAAAAAACCCCTTAAAATTCCCCAAAAGTCTAACATTCCCTAAAATAGAAAATCTATTGTACATGCTCTGACAAGCCCGTCCAATAACAAATGTCATTCAATCCAACAATACAAGCTCCCAATTTTTTGGGTCAGTATAATATTTATTGAAAGATTTTGGCCTACTAGTTCTTTTTTTATTTTTGTATTTAGCAAGTGAACCCCATAATTCTTTATCATTTTCATTTAGTGATAGGTAAAAATAAATGACCCCTCTATTTTAATATAAAAAAAAGAATAATAGATGTTTGTTAGTATTATGTAAGTGTAAATTTTAATTCTTAATTACTGGATTTATTTTATTTTATTTTGTTTTATTATTTTTTTGGCTTTTTTATTATTTTTTTAATTTTCTGTAATGAACGTATTAGAATTTTTTCATACCAGAATTTTTTCATATGAGTTTTCTGGCATCAAATTAATGTCAGAAAACTCATAAAAAAAATTTTTAGAATGAATTTCATATCAGAATTTTCTGATATAAAAAAATTAAATAAAACTCTTCCTCATGAGATGTTATATATAGAGACCCATTAAAAGCAACACATTTGAGTCCAGATTGCGCGAAACTAATGGGAATTTCCTGCTACTGAAAAGTATTGATGATCTCACTTGATGTGCAAAGATAAGTTAGAAGTGTGTAATTCATAACCATGTAAATTAAATAATAACTTAGAAGATATATACTTATGTTTGGATGCTTTATCATTTTTCAGATGAACATGCAACAACATTTATGACTTGATCAGACTGGATTAGTAGCTAGATGAATTAATTTCAGATGTAGACGATGTAATGCCAATTTCAGCATAACTTTAATAGGTTAAGAGCTTAGCCAACTTTTCAACAGAAAAGTGAAGCTAACCTCTCCAAATGTACAACAAAATTCAATGAATTGTAATACATTGCGGGCATCTTGAGCCGGAAAGTTAGTCTATTCGCCCATGCTAGTCAACTCTTTGCCTAGAGGTAAAGTGATTCAACCTTGTTTGCCTCCTCCTTCGGAAGAGCATCCAGATCATCGATAGCCATTAGCTCAAAGGCCACATCACATACTTGTACAGCCTGAAAAGGGCATGAAGAGTCGTAAATAATGCGATCATCAACGAAGAACCTAAGTCTTCCAAATTTTAATGCTATAAGAAAACAAAATCTAGTAAGATTAATCATATGAGGTACCATTGGCTCCAAGGTTGCATCACATTCTTGTACCATTGGCTCCAAGGTTGCATCACATACTTGTACAACCTAAAAAGGGCTTGAAGAAAGAGATCAACAAAGAACCTAAATCTTCCAGATTAAAATGCTATAAAACAACAAAACCTTGTTGTGATGACGCCGGACGTGAATGAAATCGCTGCCGAAGCCCGGATCTACTCGCCTGGGAATTTGAGGCTTTCTATGGCCTCGCCGGATGCCGAGAGTTCGAGACTTCCGGGTGCTCGCCGAAGACACCGGCCACCGACTGGGTTTTTGCATACACTTTCAACTCCAAGCAGAATAAGCATACACTGTTAACTCCAAGCAGAATAATGAACAAAGAGTATCATTCAAATGAGGAATGATTAGTTTGTAAGTTACAAGAACATACATCTCCTTCCTTCTTAGTAGAAGCAGCAACGACCTTCTTTTGGCGACCAATGTCAACTCCGTAATGTTGTAGGTACCATTAAATGGTGCAACATCAACCTGAACAATGGCACTCTTCACAAGTGTTTGAGTCCTCACCAACTCATTGTTGGAGGCATTCTGTAACACCCCGAATCCGCGGGACTCGGAGTGTCACATTGGCTAGGATCTCACAATGGACCCTGACCCTAGCCTGACAACAATTACACTGGACCTTACAACATGACACTGACAGATATAAAACAAATACATCAAACTGTATAAACTGTACAACCCAAAGGTAAACAACAACATAGCCGAGTATAAAACAAAATCCTCACTGGAGGTAACCAAGACATCATCCTCACGCATGAGATAAACATAAACAAACCCCAAACCAACCACCTAATGTACGAGAGTCCTCGGCCTGTCACCATATCAGATCACTCAGCAACGCCTATCTTGCAAATATCTACAACACGGTATGAAACTGTTAGCTAACCATACATATATGAAGTAATGCATAAGCACAAGCACAACCACAACCATGAAAGATAAACACATCAGCATGATATCACACATTTACCCATTTATTATCTTTATATAATAACAATAACCATTCAATCAAAATCGTATATATAAATATATAGATGAAAGTGTGTGACACGAGGACCGATACATCCTCGTCTCTGAGCCTTCTAGCTAGCTGCACAAGTATCGGTCACACAATCCGTGTGCCCTTCCTGTAAAGTCAGTCTGGCCTGACATTAAAGAACCTCCCAGACTCCACGGCGGGATAAAAGGGAAAGGTTATCACAACCACGCATACGGGGCAATCAATAAAACATAGGTCGGTATAAACGACATCTCATGCTATAATAGCAAACATATAAAGCACACACCACTCATGCAAACACCCAATATAAGGATGACAACTAAGTAAGTCCTACGGACTTACCTCAACCTCGTACACAGCTCACGACAAACAATCTCCAATCCTGAGAGAGGGGCACTGCCTAATAATAAGGCATACAAAGATATCAACCTCTATTCATCAAAGGGTCACACCTAGACCCAAAGGGATCCATAGGGATCATACTCAACCTCAAACCATAACCAACATCAACCTAAGTCCTTAAATTTGTACAAGGCATAAACCGATCATCACCTCAACCAAACACATCCTCACATCTCTAGCATGCTCCTATATACTCACACTAGGAAAGGAGGGAACAAAGGCATCCTAAGGAAATCCTAGAAGCAACACACACCTGCAAAACCAAGTGCAAGAGCTTGTTGATGCAGTTGGGCGCAGGGACGGCTCACAGGTGGCGCAAGGGCGGCTCAGGCCGGCGCTGGGGCGGTCAAGAAGGGGTGCAGGGGCGGCTGGTGTGCAGAGAGACACACCTTTAGCTCCTCCTTGCTTCTTCAATCGATCTCTTCACTCCTTCTTCATCCAACCACCATACACATACACAAACATACATATATACATAAAAGGAAGCCAATCAAGGCTCCCACAAGATCAATCTTGTGGATCCTAAGCTAAGAAGAAAGGAAAGAGCATAGAAAGGAAGAAAAGAAGAAAGAAAGGGAAGAAGGAAAGATATCTCACCAAACTGAACAAATGCATCTGCAGAACTCCATCAACACCTCAAGGGTGGCTCTATCACAAGCACAGCAGCAACAACCATCACAATTAGCAACAAAGCCAAGCTCACAAGCACACAAACTCACCCAAACTCCAACAAAGATCAAGAAGAGATCCAAGGGAAGAAGGGAGAAGAAGATGAACGTAGGGAGAGATAGGGCAGGAGAGAGAATGTGGTAAATCCTCATCTGGAGGAGAAGAAGAGATTATAAAGTAAAGAGGGGTCAAAAAACAAGGCTCGGGTCAAAGAAGACTGCTGCAGCTGCACAGAGCCGCAGGGGCGGACCCTTTGAGGCGTAGGTGCGGCCCAGACAAACCGCAGGGACGGCCTCTGGGTCAGGCAGGGGCGGTTTAGGCTAGATCCAAGCCCTCAGCTCACACACTCAGCAACTCAGCAACTCAGCAACTAGGCTCTTACATCTCACCTCCCTAAAAACAAGTTTCATCCCGAAACTTGCAAAATCCCAAATCCTCTCGGACTCACAAGCCGAGGTATAACTCTCACTCTCTCTATCGGAGGTATCACATCTCCGTTCAAAAGATCACAACATATATCAATCTAAAACCTCAATCATGCACATGGAGGAATCATCATCTCTAGAAAATAGGGTCATAACGCTACCCAAAGGCGTAGAGGAATCACATCTCTCGCCATACCACATCACAAGGCATAGAGGAAGTACATCTCTAGCCAAAACATACTCATAAACATCGCATGGAGGAATAACATCTCCACTGAAACTATGTGCATGAAGTAGCATGGAGGAAAGAACCATCTCCAGCTATATCCTAATCACACTCAAATAGCATGGAGGAAAGAACCATCTCCAGCCATAAATATAAATCATACTCAGGTAGCGTGGATGAAGTAATTATCTCCAGCTGTAGCATACATCACGCTAGCACATCAAGATCTACTAAGATCATAAATCACATCAGAGCATATAAGCACAACATTCATCAAGATAGCACTAAGATCTACTCGTGCTCCCACAGATGGATCTGTTCCGACATAAACTCTAGATAGTTCTCCAGGATATTATCCTTAGTCTTTCACGTGCTCTCCTCAGGTCCTCAACTCGACCACTATCTCTTCAATATGAGAATGTCTTTCGAATACAAGCGTTTCATATCTCATTCTAGGAATGTAATTGAATACTCAACAAAGGTGGGGTTCGGCTCAACCACCCTCTATGTCAACACGTTCTGACGTCTTACATAAGAGATACTCTTAGTCAGACATGAGCTCTCACTCTGAAGTTTAGAGGTCGACGCCTCCTATCTACATGCAACTTCTGGCGACCCTGTGCAGCCAGCATTCTCTCTCTAATCAACGCTACTCGAGCCATATCATCCTGAATCTATTTTGGTGCTATCCCACTGATACTGCTAGGCTCATCCCAGCATGAAGGTGTATGGCACCTATGTCCATGTAGTGCCTCATAAGGGCATCCCAGTAGATAAACGTCAATCATAGTTATATGATATCTGAACTAATGGGTGGTAATCAAATCATCTTTGTCTCCAACCAACACACAAGCTCATAGTATATTCTCAAGGGTCTGGATGGTCCTCTCTGACTGACCATCCCTTTGGAGGTGAAACGTAGTCGTGAAGTATAAAGTCGTCCTCCAAAGCAGTCTAAATCTGCTATCAAATCTCGAGGTAAATCGCCCATCTCGATCAGAGACGATTGTCCTCGGTATATCATGGAGTCTCACTATCTGTCTAGTGCACTCATCTGCCAATCCGCTCACTGGCCACGTATTTTTTATAGGAATGAAACGTGCCAGTTCTGTGAATTTGTCACTAGCAATCCAAATAACATCAAAACTTCTACTAGGCCTTAATCCCATCACAAGGTCCATAGAAATGTCCTCCCACTTCCACTACATCACTAGTAGTGGATGGAGCTCATCTCTAGGTCGGTAATGCTCTACCTTGACCTGTTGACTGGTCACACACTGTGTCACAAAGTGAGTTACATCAGCTTCAATCTTCTTCATCAATATAATCGTCTCACTTCGTGGTACATCTTATTCGTACCTGGATGTACTGAGTAAGGTGTACAGTGAGTGTATTGTAATATTCTCTATCTCGACTCCGCATGAGCGGCTATATAGACGCGGTCGCGGCGCCTCATTATTCCATCTACTCCATTGGAGAACTGTGGTGCCTCACACGAGACATCCTCTCACTAAACCTCATCAAGGTTGTGCAGGTCCTTGCTTCTGTTGGATCTCCTCCAACAGATCAGGTAGAACCTCTAAAGCATATAGCTGGCATCCTTATTAGGAAACTGTAAGTCCAACTCTAGCCAGGCTAGATCTTTCTGAAGCTGAGGCTAAATAGTTAGTCTCGCAATTGTCTTCTCTTGGGGCGTCGTTCTAGTCAAGTTGTCGACGACAACGTTCAACTTCTCTGAATGATATGGAATCTCCAAGTTAAAGTCTTTATCAACTCGAGCCCTTATCGTTGGCGGTTATTCAACTCCTGTTGTGTAAAAATATTCTTCAAACTCCTATGGTCTGTGGAAATCTGACATGAAATATCATACAGGTACTGTCTTCAAATCTTGAAGGCTTGAACTACCACTACTAACTCTAGTTCATGAGTCAGGTAGTTCTCCTCATACTTCTTCAACTGTAAACACATATATTAATAACTCTACTCCTCTATATTAATTCACGTCTAAAGTTTAGCTGGGATGCATTACCGTAATTTACGGGATCCCCAAAATCTTCTGAATAAAACAAAATAGAAGCAGAGGTCGAGTGCCTTCTCCACTCTTCAAAAATCTGGCATACTACTTCGACTACGCAGTTCTGGTGATCTTCGTCAAAAGACTCGTAAATGGATAAACATTCACAAACCTTTCCACAAATCGTGGGTAGTAATCGGCTAAGCCGAGAAGACTTCGTACTCCCTTAATGTTCATCAGTATCATCCATGCTGCATCATACTCAATCCTCGCCTGATCAACCATGATCCCACTAGCAGAGATAACATGACCTAAAAGGCTACCTTTGGCATCTCAGCTCACACCTAGAGAGCGTAGCATACATCCCTCTATCTCTAAGATTCTACAAAACCATCCTTAGATGATCGGTACATTCCTCTCTACCGTGAGAGTACACCAAAATGTCCTCAATGAAAGCCACCACCAACTGTTCAAGGAAGTCGATGAAGATATGGGTTCATCAACTCCATAAAGACTACTAAGGTATTCGTCAACCCAAATGACATCACTACAAACTCGTAGTGTCCATAACGGGTATGGGATGCTATCCTATGCACATGCTGCTCTCTTACCCTTAACTGGTGATATCTAGAGCGTAAGGAAATCCTGAAAAACACAATTGCTGCTATAAGCTGACCCAACCAGTCGTGAATACACAACAATGAATATACTAGGGCAAATAAGCCCATTTCAACCAACTGTTCAAGTTGCTTCTTCATCTCTAACATCTCAACAGGCGATAAACCATATGGGCCTTCCCAACCAGTCTCGTACCATACTTCAATGCAATATCAAAGTCCACACTCTGCTGAGGCAACAAATTAGACGGTTCAGTAACACGTCTATAAGCTCATAAACCACTGGAATATCCTCCAACGTGGAACTATCTCACTCCTTCATGACATAACATTAGAAAACATCACCTCCTTATATTATCAACCTCGTTGCTCATACGACACTAATGACAAACTTGCCTCTTCAAAGGTCATAACCTCGGAGGGTCTCTATCCAATCTATCTTAGTAGAAACTATAACAACCTTCCAACTGACATCTAATACATCATGATATCTATTCATCCAAACCACACACATAACGACCTTCTCATGCACCCAAGGCATGACAAAGAATTCTACAAGCCATACACAAGTCCTTGGATAAAGGGGACAATCACATATCTCACGGGTACCTCAGACCCCTAACTGGTAATCCGGTAAAGAAACGTCTATCTTCTACTGTATCCACAGTTAACTATTAACGCATGCATCGAAAGACAAGAAGTGCATAGCACTCACAACAAAAAAAAATCCACTAGGTAAACCATTAACAAGAATGGTACCTGTAACAGCTAACGTCAACAGCTTCATTGAGTATCATTACTCAAACCTCAGATCTATGTTCCTCAAGTATCACTGAGGTCATCACCATAGCCTCCACTTCTACTCTTTCTGCACTAGAAAGAGGAAGGTCTTGCTGAGAAGAAACACTACCTTGCTGACAGAAAGGGGCCAGATGGCCTAGTTCACCACAGGTGAAGCAAGCTATCGGTGCCAAGGGGCACTCAAAGCGCAAATGATCTAGATAGCCACAATAGAAACATAATCGTCTCATTCTTGCAACCTGTGCAACTAAAGGGTAGCTCGATCTTCGTCGTCCACCTTTAATGATCTTACTCCGGGAGGGAACTTGTAAAGGCAGCACCTTGCCCTGTCGACAAAAATTCGCTCTATGCCCTGCTTTACCACACATAAAGCATATTATTGGCGTCCTTGGGCACACAGCTCGCCGGTGTCCAAACTTCTCGCAGTTAAAACGCTGTAGTTCCTTGCCAGTCGTCTTCATGGCCAAAGGACCGCTTGATTGCCCTGATATCTGACTTGGTCCAAATTCATCATCCTTGCTTCTCCACTAACTGATTCGGTCCATTGCTTCTTCTTTGATCCGGAAGCTTCAATTGATCCCACAGATGTGGGTAAATCCGGTGTAGGTCTACCGCTCTTACATCCTCATATACTTGGCGCATATATTCTTGAAACTCGAATCTACTCAAGGAGTTATGATAAGCCTTTTCAAACTCGTTCTCTGCCATAGGCGAAACAACAGCGGAAACTGGTCCTTGACTTGGCGCTACTGGAGGAAGAGGGGGTGTACCCCTACCTCGTCCAATACAGATACGACTTCTCGTATATTCTATCCCAAAACCACACTTAAAACAAAAAACGTTTTAAAACGTCAGACCCCTTTCGGGTTCTATTTATTTTATCTATCACACCTCATTGCAGGTAGCAAGTGCCATTGTTGTCAACTTAAGGCTCTGATACCAACTCAATAACACTCCGAATCCGCGGGACTCGGAGTGTCACATTGGCTAGGATCTCACAATGGATCCTGACCCAAGTCTGACAACAAGTTCACTGGACCTTACAACATGGCACTGACAGATATAAAACAAATACATAAAATTGTATAAATTGTACAACCCAATGGTAAACAAAAACATAGCCGAGTATAAAACAACATCCTCACACAGGAGGTAACCAAGACATCATCCTCACTCAGGATGGAAACATAAACAAACCCCAAACCAACCACCTAACGTACGAGAGTCCTCGTCCTGTCACCTTGTCAAATCACTCAGCAGCGCCTATCCTACAAATATCTATAACATGGTATGAAACCGTTAGTTAACCATACATATATGAAGTAATGCATAAGCACAAGCACAATCATGAAAGATAAACACATCAGCATGCTATCACACATTTACCCATTTATTATCTTTATATAATAACCGTTCACTCAAAATCGTATATATAAATATATAGATAAAATTATGTGACACGAGGGCCGATACATCCTCGCCTCTCATCCTCCTAGCCAGCTGCATATCGGTCACACAATTCGTGTACCCTAAGGGAGTGGATTGTGCCCTTCCTGTAAAGTCAGTCTGGCTTGACATCAGAGAACCTCCCAGACTCCACGGCGGGATGAAAGGAAAGGTTATCACAGCCACGCATACGGGACAATCAATAAAACATAGGTCGGTATAAACGATATCTCATGCTATCATAGCAAACATATAAAGCACACACCACTCATGCAAACACCCAATATAAGGATGGCAGCTAAGTAAGTCCTACGGACTAACCTCAACCTCGTACACAGCTCACCACAAACAACCTCCTATTCTGAGAGAGGGGCACTGCCTAATAACAAGGCATACAAAGATATCAACCTCTATTCATCAAAGGGGTCACACCTAGACCCAAAGGGATCCATAGGGATCATACTCAACCTCAAACCTTAACCAACATCAACCTAAGTCCTTAAAGCCGTACAAGGCATAAACCAATCATCACCTCAACCAAACACATCCTCACATATCTAGCATGCTCCTATATACTCACACTAGGAAAGGAGGGAACAAAGGCATCCTAAGGAAAGCCTAGAAGCAACACACACCTGCAAAACCAAGTGCAAGACCTTGCTGATGTAGGTGGGTGCAGGGGCGGCTCACAAGTGGTGCTGGGGCAGCTCAAGTCGGCGTTGGGGCAGTCCAGAAGGGGCGCAGGGGCGGCTGGTGTGTAGAGAGACACACCTTCAGCTCCTCCTTGCTTCTTTAATCGATCTCTTCACTCCTTCTTCATCCAGCAACCATACACATACACAAACATACATATATACATCAAAGGAAGCCAATCAAGGCTGCCACAAGATCAATCTTGTGGATCCTAAGCTAAGAAGAAACGAAAGAGCATAGAAAGGAAGAAAAGAATAAGGAAAGAGAAGAAGGAAAGAGATCTCATCAAACTGAACCTATGCATATGCAAAATTCCATTAACACCTCAACGTTGACTCCGTCACAAGCACAACAGCAACAACCATCACAATCAGCAACAAAGCCAAGCACACAAACTCACCCAAACTCCAACAAAGATCAAGAAGAGATCCAAGGGAAGAAGGGAGAAGAAGATGAACGTAGGAAGAGATAGGGCAGGAGAGAGAATGGGGCAAACCCTCATCTGGAGGAGAAGAAGAGATTTTAAATGAAAGAGGGGTCAAAAAGTAAGGCTCGGGTCAAAGAAGACGGTTGCAGCCGCACAGAGCCGCATGTGCGGTCCAGGCAAACCGCAGGGGCTGCCTCTGGGTCACGTAGAGGCGGTTTAGGCTAGATCCAAGCCCTCAGCTCATACACTCAACAACTCAGCAATTAGGCTCTTACACATTCATACCAGAACTTTGAACATTCAACATGAAAATATCAAAAGATGAACATCCTAGAATATCAGGACTCATATATTCGTTGAATTGCTTCATGAGATTATTTCTACTTGAATCAGTGAAAGCAAATAATCTACCATTCTACTGTGTAGAAGAGGTACCGAAGTTGAAGTTTCGTCACTGATGGTTGGAGACTATCGATTCTGCGCTACCTAGAGTTTCTAATGGTTCTTTGAGTCGACGCCTACTAGCAGACAGATAAGGCCTAATGTAGAAAGCCCAGAATAGCTAGCCCATTTGGATATGTAACTCTATATATATGTATGCTTCAAATTATAAATGAATAAGACAAAGGGGACATTTCAGTACTATAATCCATTATGGTATCAGATTATGGTATCACCCGCCTTGTCATTACCCAAGAAACTAGCCCAATCAAATCCCAACCATGCATTACCACACCCTCCAAGCCCATCCAAAAGTCCAAGACTACTATATCTTTTATTTATGGATGTGTGGGGACCTAGTAACACTCTTTTATTTAAGGGTCACAAATATTATATCTCGATTGTGGATGATTACTCGAAGTTTATTTGGCTTTTTCCTTTACCAAACAAATCTTCAGATAATCCCGTCATTACAAACTTTATCACTCTTGTTACCAACCTTCTTTCTACCAAAATCATTTTCATCCAAACCGATGGTGGTTCCGAGTTTAAACCTCTAACACCACTTTTCCAAAAATTAGGAATCACTCATCGCATCACTTGCCCGTACTCCATCAACAAAATGGGTCTATTGAAACTCGACACCGACAAATAGTTGACATGGGATTAACCCTTCTGAAACACTCTCTCCCTCTCCGATTTTGGGATTTTGACTTTGAAATGGCTACGTATATCATCGACCGTCTTTCCACCCCAATCCTTCAAAATAAAACACCATTTGAACTTGTTTTTCACAAAACACCCAATTACAAATTTCTAAAAGTGTTTGGGTGTCTTGCTTTCTCAAACCTACGACCCTACAACAAATACAAACTTAACTTCCACTCCCAACCAACAATTTTCTTAGGATACTCCTCCCACCACCTCGGTTACATATGTTTCGATTGGGAAAATGATAAACTCTACGTCTCACGTGATGTTCCATTTCATAAGAGAACATTCCCATTCTATACAAAAGCCCAATATGAGAATAAGGACAGACCAATCCCATCTCTTACCTCCATCCCTTTTTTAAACCCCTCGTTGCAGCCCACAATTTACCTTCCTCATCAAGCCCATCCGCTCCATTAAACCCTTCACCACATACAGGCCCATCATCTCTCGGCTTGTCCTCCTCTACTGATTCAACTCCCATTTCTGGTGAGTCCACTGCCGGCTCGACATCACAAACACTCCCATCCCTCCAAGTCCAATTCACACAAGAGCTTCCAACATAATTTTAAACCCTTAATCAGAACAGATGGTACCGTTCCATGGCCACAATCATGCTCAAACATAGCTTTCATACCAGATGAACCTCAATCTTTCAAAATTGCCTCACAATATCCGGAATGGCGCAAAGCCATAGAAATAGAATTACAAGCTCTTCTCTTAACCAACACATGGACATTAGTCCCATCATCACCCTCTCACAATGTCCTTGGGGTCAAATGGGTCTTCAAAACAAAACGTCATTCCAATGGCACCATTAAGAGAAGAAAAGCTCGTCTTGTGGCCAAAGGATACCATCAACTACATGACTTGGACTACCATGACACTTTTAGCCTTTTTGCCAAAACTTTTACCATCCGACTCCTCATGGCATTGGCAGCTATGAACCAGTGAACGGTACAACAACTTGACATTCAAAACGCCTTCTTACACGGAGACTTGACAAAAGAGGTATATATATCTCAACCCCCTGGTTTCCTTCATCCAAATTTCCCCAACCATGTATGTAAATTGCAGAAATATTTATATGGCTTCAAACAATCTCCTAGGGCATGGTTTTCTCGTCTTGGTGACACACTGGTGTCCATGGGGTTCAAATCATCATCCTCTGATACTTCAATGTTTCTATTTCAATTTGAAAATGAATTTGCCTGCATTATCATCTATGTTGATGACGTCCTTGTCATCACTTCATCTAAGTCTCTTGCTACAAAATTTGTCACAAAGCTCTCAACTATTTTTCTTGTCAAGGACCTTGGTCCTGTGAGCTATTTCTTAGGCATTGAAATCCTGAGAAATTCACATGGCTTCTTCCTATCTCAGACCAGATACATTACTGAACTTGTTACCAAAGCGAAGATGGAGAATTCAAAACCAGTTTCTACTCCTTTAGCCACCATGTTTCAAGACTCCTTCCCCACATCTCCACTATTCAATGATCCATCTCTATACTGCAACATATTGGGGAGTCTTCAGTACCTTGCATTCACTCGTCTAAACATTTCCTTCGCAGTCAACAAACTTGCACAGTTTATTCATCATCCTACCCAAGCACACTGCAATGTGTCAAACGAGTGCTGCGTTATTTGAACTCCACAACTAAACTTCAATTTCATATCTCTTCCACTCCTGGATCTAGACTTTCAGCCTTCCTTTATGCAGATTGGGGCAGTGACACAGTTGATATAAGATCCACAAGTGCATATTGTGTCTATTTTGGAAGGAACTTGATCTCTTGGACATCAAAAAAACAGAATACAGTTGCTCGTTCCTCTACAGAGGCTGAATACAAAGCATTGGCAGATGCCACATCCGAACTTTTATGGATCCAATCTCTCCTGGTAGAACTTGGTTTCAAGATAGGCCAACCACCAACTCTTTGGTGTGATAATCTTGGAGAAACGTATCTAGCAGTTAATCCAGTTATGCATAACAGGATAAAATATCTCGAACTAGACTACCACTTTGTTTGACAGAGGGTGCAAAACAAATCCTTGCTTGTAGCCTTTGTCTCCTTGTTAGCAAGAAATATTGCGATATTCTAGGCACTTTTTCTAGTTGTTTTTCATCCATTATAGTGTTCATTGATAAGGCATTGAAGCATTTGTTAGCTAGTTTGTCTATATTTTCGATATGGAGGTCTACATTAGCTTTGTGTTGATTATAGGTGAATAAGAGCTAAAACCGAACCATTTGAGAGAGATGAGAGAAGATTTGAGCACATCCAAGGATTAAGGACACATCAAAGAAGTCAAAGGAGATGCTAGGATGAGGAATGGCACGACACAAAGGAAACCACAAGCAATTTACACTTCCACGCTCTAAAATACGGTCGTAGAGAAGTCCACGTTCTAAACCACGGCCGTGGATCTTTGCATCATGAACGTGGAGTATTCCAGAGAGTTACACGGTATAAAGTACGGTCGTGGAACTCATATGGAACCGTAATCCACTTCCACGGTCTAAACCACGGTCGTGGAACTCCATGAGACCGTGATTTAGGCGATCTTTTGTCGAATTAATTATTGCCACATCATTTACGCACATGGGTCGGACGGTTATTTTATCCTTTCTTATAAAAAGGCTGGAGAGGAGAGAATTTGGGACACGTGCTTAGGGCTGCATTAGACGTCGGGAGATTGGCGCTTGCAAACGTGATTCGCGAGGGTTTGAAGATTTGGGAATTGCTTGTGGCGGAAGTTACGCCTTTTGTCCTTATGTTTGATTAGAAGACAGATTGACATCCCGTTCTTCGTTCTTATCAAGGATTGTTATTGGTTTGTGTTTGCTTCCGAATCCGATATACATTATTCCTTTTGTGTGCGGATTTGAGATTGATTTGAGTTTTATTGAAAGTTTCCGAAGGTTTTCATCTTTCATTCTTCTTGAACTTGATTTTGATATTATAATGACAGTTATTGGCTAAAACCCTTTACCAATTCTAAGGTGAAGGGTTGATAGTTGTGGCTTAGATGATGATAGATCGATCGTAACAGATTGGACCCTGAGAGTTAAAGAGATTTCGCCGACGAACCAAAATCACGGTTTGTTCTTGAGATTTCACGGCCGTGGAACTCAAGATCTGCCCGTAATTTACACCAGTTTACGAACTTTGCTTTTACTTTGATCCAAGGTTAAAGATTAGCTTTAATATAGTCTAGATTTGCCTTTTCTAGGTAGTAGTGAAGCCTCAACAACCTCTACTTCGATTTTGAGTGTCACAACCTTAATCGGTTTAGTTAGTCTTGATCCTTGGGTTACAAGTTTGGGTATTTGAGATTAATTCTTGTCTTTAGATCCTTTCTATACTGAAGCCTCAACAACCTTTATAGTGAGTGTCTTTTAGATAAGTCATATAAAGTCTTGGAACTTCACCGTACATTGCTTTACCTTAGTATACCTTTGCAACTCTTAACTCTGCCCTTAGTTCTTTAGTATATCTTGAATCGATTGCCACAGTTAGATAATTGGATCTTTAGGGTTGCTGTTTTCCCTAATATTTGCAAAGCTTATACATTTACTTGCTTGACAATTTTCGAACTGAATTTGTTCCCCCCAAATCCCTGAGTTCGATACTCTGGAATTCTTGCTTTACTACGCCGATCCGTACACTGCGGGTTCGCTTGCTTGATTCTAGTTTTATAAATTTAAAGCTTATTTGCACGCACGTTTAGTGGCGAACAAGTTTTTGGCGCCGTTGCCGGAGATTTGGTTTAGGCCGAATTCGGTTATCGGTTGTCAAGCTTGGGAGCTTGCCCTTGTTATTTGATATCTCCTTTGAGTGATATTTGCAGGTTACCTTAGGTATATGCGCAGGTCTAGGAACAACAAAGACCTCTTACCTCTTGATCAAGAACTTTAGAAGACTTTGAGGAAGAAGCTCAAAGAAAGAAAGATGGTTGAAAACAAGGAGCGGGATCTTCAAGCAGAGTTGGAGGAATCCGAAGCTCAACTTAGATGGAGCGAGAAGACTCGCAAGGAAGAATCGGACCGTCATCAATTGCAAATTGATGAGCTCAGGGACATGATGTTTCAAATGAGGCTGGAATTGAGCGATTCGAAGAAGAAGAAGAAGAAGAGGAGGAATCCGGCAAGATCGGTTAGAACCAACTCATCCGATGAGGATAGCGACTCTTCCATGCCACCGCTAGAGGACATTAATCCGACGATCAACATGAATCAATATGATCCAAGACCGGCTGCCAATTATCGTGTCCCGGCTGGGGGTGCGAGAGCCGCTCGTGTGGATGAAGAGCCAAGAACTCTTGGCCAAAGGATGGATCCAATTCAACAACCACGTCGTCTAGGTGTGAACTTTGATGTTGATGGTATTCAGGGGTTTAGCTTCAACCCACAAGTTATTACCATCGTTCGCCGAAGTCAGTTTGAAGGAACGAGTGCTGAATCTCCACATCAACATTTACAAAATTTTGAGATCTTGATGGAGACAATGAACCCAAAGAATGCAACTACCAACAATTACAAGATCAAGCCATTCTTCTTCTCTTTGAAAGGGAAAGCTTTATCTTGGTATCAAGCTCTTCCAAATGAAAGACTCAACACATGGGAGGATCTTTCTTCGGATTTCCTTACCAAATTCTTTCCGCCATCCAAGACGGCGGAGTTGAGAGGTAAGATTAATGCATTTTCTATGAGATCTAATGAAAGTTTGTTCCAGTCTTGGGAAAGATTTCAGGATTTACTATTGGATTGCCCACATCATGACATTTCCAAATTGGAGCTATTGGAGATATACTATAAGGGGCTGGATATAGAAATACAATTCAAGCTCCAATCCCTTTCATGTGGTACATTCATGGACATGAGGGAAGATGACGCTTGGGACTTCATTGAGAAGCAAGCCCGAGTCATTGAGAAATATTCTCACCGGAAAGTAGAAGCAAATCGAGTGGAGCAAGGAGCAAAGCTAACACAAGCCGCTCAAACTCAAATCTTTTCTCTCAACTCCGAGATTAAAGAATTGAAGGAAGTCATCAAGGCTAGATTTCCAAAGCAAAAGGAGCAAGATGTTGGTTATTTAGGGAACAACAATAACCACAATGGGAATGAGAACACAAATCGCAACAACCGGAACAATTGGAACAACAACAACAACCGGAATAACAATTGGAACAACAATAGGGGTTCAAACAACAACAATTGGCGTTCCAACCAACAACAAAACTCCGGTAATTCTTATCCCAATTCAGGAAATTCACTAACTCCACCTTCTTCTTCCTCCATTCCTTTGAAAAGTCAGGGACAAACATCTAATAATGGAAGCACTTCGGAGAAAGAGAAGCCCGATCCCATGTTGGAAACAATTTTGGGAAAGCTTCAAGGATTGGAGAGTCACATTACTAAGGTTGATAAAGCCCAAAAGGTTTTAGAAAACCAAATGTTTAGCAATACTGAGGAAGTTCCTAGGAATCAAGGAAAACTTCCAGGAAAGACGAAGGATAACCCAAAAGGAAGGGTGATGGCTATCACAACTAGGAACGGAGCAACAACCACCGACCCGCAGCCTAAGTTTGTGGAAGTTCCTGTCGAAAAAGAGAAGGAAAAGGGGAAGGAGAAGGAAGACATCTACATTCCTCCTCCAGCTTACAAACCTCCTCTACCATTCCCACAATCTAGAGCAAGAGCGCGTCTAGACAAGCAATTCGGTAAGTTTATTGAACTCATGAGCAAACTGCATATTAATATACCTTTCATTGATGCAATTGTAGGTATGCCAGCTTATGGAAAGTTCTTAAAAGAGATCCTCTCTAACAAGAGGAAATTAGAGGATTTTTGGAGAAGTCAAGATGAGTTCGGATTCGTCGGATCTCATTAAGACGATGAAAGAAAAGATGCCCCCAAAGCTGAAGGATCCGGGGTCATTTTGTGTTCCCATAGGAGTGGGAGATGTCACATATGATGCATTATGTGATTTAGGAGCAAGTGTTAGCATCATTCCGCTTGCCTTATGCAGGAAGATCGGTTTAGGCGAACCTAAACCGGTGAAGTTGACGTTATATATGGCGGATCGATCCATAACTCGTCCCGTCGGCATAGTTGAAGACGTCCCGGTTAAGTTTGGTAAGTTCTATGTTCCCATAGATTTTGTTGTGCTTGATATTCCTGCAGATAGTCCGGTCCCGATCATACTCGGAAGACCGTTTCTTGCAACATCCGGTTGTATGGTTGATTGCAAGAATGCTAGATTCGCCTTCGACATAGGAGAGGAAAAGGTAGAGTTCATTCTTTCCACTTTGATGAAAGAACCAGCTTTTGAAGAGGATATATTCAACATCCATGACAAAGAGCTATCTAGAGAGGAAGTAAGTTCGATTCTCTTCAAAGATCCCTTGCAAAAGGTGATCACTATGAGCATTATGGACATAGGGGAAGAAGAGGATTGCAATGAGGAAGTTGAAGCTTTAGAGAAGAAAAAGGAAGTGTATGAAGAAGAGTTTGAAAAACTCTACGATGGGTCAGAGAACGTGAGGAATCACGGCCAGTCGTGCTATTCCACGGCCACGGTTTCCACCAACATGATCGTAATCACCTATTCAGAGGACTCCAGTAAGTTACACGGCCAAAACCACGGCCGTGGAACAAGCAGAGGCACCGTAATTGACTTCCACGCCCAAAACCACGGCCGTGGAGGAAACAGGAGAGCCGTAATTTTGGGAAAATCTGAGGACAATTACGTTCTTTCTACCACTTCTTTTGATTCTTCTCCAACAACTTCTATACCCTTAGAGACTTCTAAGGAAGCATTGGACACTCCTCAAGAGTCATTAGAGAGTCCTATAGTAATGGAATTGAAGTCACTTCCCGCACATCTAAGGTATGCATTTCTAGGACCTAATTCTACCTTTTCGGTAATTGTTAGTTCCGACCTAAGTATAGATGAACATAGTAAGCTTATGGTTGTTCTTAAGAAACATAGGAAAGCCTTAGGTTATACTATAGAGGATCTAGTAGGAATCAAGCCTTCACTATGCATGCATAAGATCCTAATAGAAGAAGATTTTAGAACTTCGCGACAACCTCAAAGGCGGTTAAATCCGACCATGAAAGAGGTTGTCAAGAAGGAAATTCTTAAACTACTTGATGCAGGTATCATCTACCCTATCTCCGATAGCAAGTGGGTGAGTCCCGTACAGGTGGTTCCAAAGAAAGGAGGAATGACGGTCATTACCAACAAGAACAATGAGCTCATTCCTACACGAACCGTGACGGGATGGAGGATGTGCATAGACTACCGCAAGCTAAACAACGCAACAAGGAAGGATCACTTCCCACTACCATTCATCGACCAAATGCTTGAGAGGTTAGCACAACACTCACATTTCTGTTATCTTGACGGTTATAGTGGTTTCTTTCAGATCCCGATACATCCGGACGATCAGGAGAAGACCACATTCACGTGCCCATGGGGTACGTTTGCTTATAGGAGAATGCCGTTTGGGCTTTGCAACGCCCCAGCCACCTTTCAAAGGTGCATGATGGCTATCTTCTCGGAGTACATAGAGGAAATCATGGAGGTTTTTATGGATGACTTTTCTGTTTATGGTTCCTCTTTCGATAATTGTCTTTCTAACCTTTCTCTTGTGCTACAAAGGTGTGAAGACACCAACCTAGTTCTTAATTGGGAAAAGTGTCAATTTTTGGTAAAAGAAGGCATTGTATTAGGACACTTAATCTCTAGTAGAGGGATTGAAGTGGATAAGGCCAAGATAGAGACTATAGAAAAGCTCCCTCCTCCATCTTCGGTGAAAGGGATAAGAAGCTTTCTAGGACATGCTGGATTTTATAGACGCTTTATAAAGGATTTCTCTAAGATATCGAAACCGCTTACTAATCTATTGATGAAGGATGCAATTTTTTATTTCTCGTAGGAGTGTTTAGATGCGTATCATAAGATTCGGGAAGCTCTAATCTCAGCCCCGATTATTCAACCTCCAGATTGGAATCTTCTATTCGAGGTTATGTGTGATGCAAGTGACGTAGTTATAGGAGTTGTGCTTGGGCAAAAGAAGGAAGGACGAACCCATGCTATCTACTATGCTAGCAAGACGCTAGATGAAGCGCAGCTTAACTACGCCACTACCGAAAAGGAATTTCTAGCAATTGTATATGCATTTGAAAAGTGTCGTTCTTATCTTGTAGGTGCAAAGGTGATTGTATACACAGATCATGCTGCGATCCGGTATTTACTTGCAAAGAAGGATGCGAAACCAAGGCTAATTAGATGGATTATTCTCCTACAAGAATTCGATCTAGAGATCCGTGACAAGAAGGGTTCGGAAAATTCTATTGCGGATCATTTGAGTCATCTACCACATCTAGAGGACGACAATCTACCCATAGATGACTCCTTTCCGGACGAGCATTTACATATCATAGAGGAGTGCATCGACAAGATCACTAAAGGTAATGAACCATGGTTTGCTGATTTTGTTAACTATTTGGTTTGCCAGGAATTACCACCCGGATTATCCTATGCACAAAGAAAGAAGTTCTTTAAGGATGTTCGGGAATACTTTTGGAATGAACCTCTCCTCTTTAAGAGAGGTCCTGACGGCATCATTCGACGATGTGTGCCGGAAGATGAGATGCAAAGCGTCATCCGTCATTGTCATTCACTACCTTGTGGAGGACACGCTAGCTCGAACAAGACTAGCGCTAAGGTATTGCAATCTGGATTCTTTTGGCCTACTTTATTTAAAGATGTGCAAACCTTTGTTTCCTGCTGCGATGCTTGTCAAAGAACAGGAAACATCTCTAGGAGGAACGAGATGCCTCTTAACAACATTCAGGAGGTAGAGATTTTTGACGTTTGGGGAGTAGACTTCATAGGACCTTTTCCATCATCTTGTAGAAACCAATACATATTTCTAGCTGTAGATTATGTTTCGAGATGGGTTGAAACAATTGTCTCTCCTACTAATGATGCCATGGTTGTGGTTAAGTTCTTTAACAAGACCATTTTCCCGCGATTTGGGACACCACGGACTATCATTAGTGATGGAGGCTCTCACTTCATTGCCCGACGATTCGGAGCTCTACTAGCTAAGTATGGGGTGACTCACAACATCGCCACCCCTTACCATACACAAACAAGTGGACAAGTGGAGATTTCAAACCGGGAGATTAAAGGAATCCTAGAGAAGACGGTTTCAAGGACAAGGAAGGATTGGTCTTTGAAGCTAGATGATGCATTGTGGGCATATCGGACTGCATATAAGACTCCCATAGGTACGACACCATACAACCTTGTGTATGAGAAGTCTTGTCACTTGCCGGTAGAGTTGGAACATAAAGCGTATTGGGCAATAAAGTGGTTGAACTTCAGCATAAAGGAAGCGGGCGAGAAGCGCCTCTTGGACCTTAATGAGCTTGAAGAACTTCGTTTGAACGCTTACGAAAACGCCAAGATCTATAAAGAAAGAGCGAAGCGTTGGCATGATAAGCATATCATTCCAAAAGACCTCAAAGAAGGAGATCAAGTTCTCCTCTTCAATTCAAGACTTCGTCTCTTTCCAGGTAAGCTTAAATCTCGTTGGACCGAACCTTATCTAATCAAACGTGTTTTTCCCCATGGTTCAGTTGAAGTATGAGGTGAAAAGGGCGGAAGCTTCAAGGTGAACGGTCAACGACTCAAGAAGTACTCACCGGAACTCCAAGCTGAGGAGTTCGCACCTACCGCACTCGAATAAGTGTAAGTACGGTCCAGCTACGGACCTTAAACAAGCGCTTCTTGGGAGGCAACCCAAGATATTGCACTTATGTTTTTGTTCATCATTCATAGATTAGAGTAGTTTAGACGTTTTTATTTTGTTTTGCCTTCGATACCTTCCGGTATGTTCGTGTTTTTGGATGTAGGAGCAATGGAATAGGGAAGGGAGAAGGAAAAGTTGAAGGAAATTGACGAACTTGGATTTTGGCACATTACAGAGAGTTCCACGGCTAAAACCACGGTCGTGAAAGCTACAATGACCGTAATTTGCAAAAGTTTGAGAAAAATCACCAAAACCACGGTTCCGTACAAAACAACGGCCGTGGAACACCTCGAGTGACCGTAATTTTCCAAAAATTTTACGGTCACTATATAAACCACCTTCTTCACAAAAACCACACAAAAATTCCTCTTCCACGACCCAAAGCACCGTAAATCGTCCCCCTCTCTCAAATCTCCATTCGGTAATCGTTTCGAACGATTCTTGAGCCTAAAGTGAAGCAAATTCAACCATCTACAAGATCCAATCAACAATTCAAGTGGACAATACTTGAAGAAGACGGAATTTGGATTTTAAGAATCCAAAACCTAGGTTTTCTTCTCTTCCTCTACTTTGTCGATTTGGCTCAATTTTTGCAAGAATTTTTAGGAGAACTGATTTGGAATTGGATTTGAATTAGTGTAGGACTGTTGTTTGGTGAATTTGGTGTGAATTGATTGAGTTTTGAGAAATTCAGAGCCGAATCACGGTCTCTGGGTAAACCACGGCCGTGGAATTGTAGAACAGGCCGTAATTTTGGGACTGAAATGGATTTGATTAGGAGAATGTCTACTAGAAGCAAGAAGAGGAAAGTTGATGCTTCCTCCTCCTCCCAAGTACCTCCTAGTGAGCCACCATCACCCCCACCCCCTAGAATTCCAAAAATCCATGAGGATTACCTCGATGCCTTAGAAAGGATCGAGAAGAGAGCGGTCATAGGACCACGCTACTTACTTCTTGAGAAGTTAGAGCCACTAAATGTGGTGAGTGACCTTACATGGCTTCTAGATAGAGCCGGCTTGATCATCTTCTCCGCTAATAGGGAAGATGCTTATGAGGAGATTACTAGAGAGTTTGTGATCTCTTTTGAGCGTAACCATGTGGATAGGACAGTTTCCTTTAGGCTAATGGAGGAGAACTATGAGTTCTCGATCTTAGAGTTCGGAGTCTTCTTTGGGTTCCAAGAGACCTTCAATGGTCGTTTTCCTAGCGGTGTATACGCTAAGGATTTCTGGGAGGACATTGCTATGATCTATGCCAGCGAGGACCGTTGGCAGCCAGCTGACACCAAGGCTAAGCTTATCTATCACTTAGCCTTGAAGATAGCCTATAGAGTATTTTCTGAGTGTCTTTTCCCTAGGACCGAGACCCCTCAGAAGATTAAGACTGATGAGTTGTTCCTCCTTTATGCTATGCTGCACGGTAGACCTGCTGACTGTGCTACCCTTCTAGCCTCCACCATGAGTAAGCTCAAGAATAAGAGAGTCGGGAACATTGGATATGGTGATATGGTCACCCACATTGCTAGACAGTTGGGTATAGATTTTTCTGCTTGTACAGGATAACAACTAGACCGTTGGGACTCCAGAGCCTCATAACTAAAGGTTTGATCTTTCCTAGGCATAGAGGTCCACCTACCGTTGCCATGCCATGGGAGGATAGAGGAGGTAGAGGTGTTCCATGGCTCCCTGAGTATTCCATTATGGCTGGACGCCATAATTGGAAGCAGACATTCGCTGCTATGCATGCGAATAGGTTAGTAGCCCCTCCCTACGTCCCTCTTGAGGTAACAGATGCAGATGAGGAGGAGATGAGAGGAGGTGATGGTTTTGAGGGAGGAGGTGAGGAGCATGACTTTGGCACTTTCCCAGATCAGCCGGCACATTTCCCTGACCCTCCCAGACGTTCACCACGACTAGTTGGACCTTCAGAAGCCTCTTCCTCTCGCTGTGCTAGCGTGAGTGAGAGGCCGACATGGATGGACACCCCTCCCGATTGGTATAGATCACAGCCGGAGTAGATGGGAGCTCCGCCAACATGGTATGCACAGCCGTCGTCTGCACCAGCACCACAGGATGCACCATCTTGGTACAACCAGGCACCGGGGTGGTACGAGCAGCTTCCTGATTGGGCTACCGACCTCTCCAGGAGAGTAGGAGCTTTGGAGGTCCGGCAGGACGCTAGAGATGTACGAGCTGACGAGCACGACAAGATGATGAGAGATATCTACCGCCAGCAGTTTGGGCGGAACTTCGACTCCGGCTTCTTCCCGTTTCCACCAACGGCCCCACCTCAGTGATGACCATGGATGATTGACAGTATTAGCCGCTCCACCGCCGTCTTGTGAGTTCATTTTCTTTCTTTCTTTTCTTTATTTCTTTTTGAACATTAGGGACAATGTTTGTCTCAAGTATGGGGTGGGGTGTGACTATCGTTTGTAATAACTCTACTCACTTTGCTTGCCTTGATTCGAGAACACTTTGCATGTTTCATTTCATTGTCACACGTTTCATTATTGCATTGCATGAAAAAGCTTTTGAAAAATCCACCCATAAAAATTGAAAAATTTTGAAAATTCTAAAAGGTTTTGTGCTTCTAAGAATTGAGATGATTTCTATGATAATTAGTACTTGTGAATTAAGTTTTTGATGACAATTGTATGCCAAAACAAATAATGAATTAAAAAGGAATCGAATGTGTTGATTATCCTTTCTTGCAAGTTTCATAATGTGAAGAGTTTTATCTAAATTATATTGAGAAATTGAAGTTGAAATCACATGATAAGTTCTTATACTTCTTTATGAAATGATTAAGGCAATTCGACCTTTCTTTCTCCTTTCTTTGTTCATTTAACCCCTCAATGAAATAATTGCCTCCCTTACCTATCCGGAAATTTGGAGGAGTTATGTTTTGGCATGTTTGATGTGGGAGGGCCATGAAAGCAATTGTTTGCATTCAAAGAATAGAAAAATAGGTTTGGGGAAGTCAATCATGACGATGAGTAACTCGGCACCATTCACATAGCCGGGTGTTTGTGTCTTGCCAAAGTTGGATTGAGCGATATTCCTAACGGATTATGGTATGTGCATCAAGGGTTTGAGGCATCTCGAAAATTGAGAAACGCTAATCTCCTAGGCTTCGGTTTTTGTGCACCTCTGTCCATAACTCCAAAAGTAAAGTCGAAAAATGATGTGAAAAGAAGAGAGCAAAGCTCAAAGTTGATGGTGTTGCAAATTGAAATAAAAAGAAAAGAGTTAGTTGTCCACTTTCCCAGATTCATACACCACAATCCTTATAAATTTTCCCTCCCTTCCACATTCTACACCTTATTTGGAAGTCCTTAAGATCAAAAGAGTGTTATTTGGCTTGGTGATCTAAATTGAAGTTTCTTATGCTTGATTTTGATAATGCTTGAAGGTTATGATGTTTACATTTGATGCGTCCTTGGACACGTCAATGAAGTATTCCGGATCTAGATCAAGCTGAAGCTCAACTACTCCTTAGTTGAAGTGCGAATGCAATTGAAGATGGGTTGCGGAAGCTTAGAGATGGAGGCGGAAGTTGTATGATTGAGTCGATCTAGATTGATCGATCAAACCTTGAAGTGGGTCGGTTGAGTTGGTTCTTGAAGAACCCTCGAAGATGGTTGAGTTTGGATCGAAGATCCAAAAGAAGAACTTTGAGAGGATTGGAAGAGGGATTGATGCTCAAATAAGTTGGAGGAAAGTACTTCTCTTTACTTAATCAAATTGAACATGCTTTACAAATGAGCCAAGCATCCCCTTATATAGTGGATGAAGGCTATACAAAGAGTCGGAAATTAAATGACGGAAATAAAGTCGGAATTTAAGTTCCGGAATGAAACACCTAAAAATGAAAGGTTGAGAATTTAAGTTCGGAATTAAGTTTCCGAATTAAATTCCGAAACCAAAAGTCTAATCTTAAATTCGGAAAATTAATACCCGGAAGTAAAGTCCCGGAAATTAATATTCCGAAAATAAAAAGACTTATTATTACAAAACGCTAAATTACGGAAAATGCGGAAAATGCGCCGGAATGGTGCCGGCTTGACAAGCTTCAAGTCATTGTGGCGTAGAGACACGGTTTGCATCCAATGGGTCCGTGACAAGCAATGGTGCGGCTAATGATGGAGCCGGTAGCTTGGGCGATTGCCTTAGCACGTGAACGGGTGAGCGGTCCATCGGAGCGAACCCGGAGTGCCTCGTCTTCTTCATGTTGGGACATAGGGGTCAAGGGCGCATCAGTCCCCCCATCTTGGATGTGAAACGTCCCCGTTTCACCTTCGTCGAATAGGGGCTCAATGTATGGTGCAAGGTCCTTGACATTGAACGTCGGGTGCACGCCATAATCGTCCGGAAGCTCCAACTTGTAAGCATTCGGGCCATGGCGGGATAAGATGCGGAATGGTCCATCACCGCGGTCCGAGAGCTTGCCTTTGCGGCGGGATGGAAAACGCTCCTTCCTTAAGTGGAGCCAAACTAGATCACCGGGCTCGAATGACATTGGACGACGCCCTTTGTTGCGTTGTGTGGCAAGTTGATCGGCACGCCGTTGGAGTTGTGTCCTAGTCCGCTCATGAAGCTCAATGATGTGAGCGGCACGACTTGCTCCGGTGATGTGTTCTCCGTCTTTGAGTGGACGCGGAGTGAAGTCCATCGGGGTGTGTGGATTAAGGCCGTAGACAACTTCAAAGGGTGAAAGCTTTGTTGCCGAGTGTCGGGACCTGTTATAAGAAAACTCCACAATCGAAAGTAAGTCCTCCCACTTGCGTGGGTTGTTCCTAAGGGTCGCTCTAAGTAGAGCGCCTAGAGTCCGATTGGTCACCTCCGTTTGACCATCGGTTTGGGGATGATAGCTACTTGAAAACAACAAGTTGGTTCCAAGTTTCCCCCATAAGGTTCTCCAAAAATGGCTCACAAACTTTACGTCCCGATCACTAAGGATGGAACGCGGTATTCCATGTAAGCGCACAACATTGTCAAAGAAAAGGGTAGCTACTTCACTAGCATTTTGTGTGCTCTTACATGCAATAAAATGTGCCATTTTTGAAAAACGATCGACTACCACAAAAATGGAGTCTTTGCCTCGTTTAGACATAGGTAGGCCAACCACGAAGTCCATAGAAAGATCCTTCCAAGGTCCCATTGGTATAGGCAAAGGAGAATACAATCCATCCGGACCTTGGCGCGATTTTGCATGGTGACATGTGATGCAACTTGTGCAAAACCGTGTCACATGCTTGCGCATCCGGGGCCAAAAGAAGTGCTCTTGTAGAGCGGCGAGAGTCTTTGTAGCACCGAAGTGACCACGACCCTCATGGGCCTCCTTTATCAACAAATGACGAATACTCGAGCGCGGGATACAAAGTTTGCCCGCACGGAATAAGTAGCCATCGTTAATAAAGAAAGACTCATGCTCTCGGAGGTCAAGGCATTGAGCAAATATATCCTTGAAGTCAAGATCCGTGGCATATAACTCTTTGATAAGAGCAAAGCCATGGATCTTGGCGTCCATATGCACAAGAAGGATATATCGGCGAGAAAGGGCGTCGGCTACCACATTCTCTTTACCTTTCTTATGTCGAATGACATAAGGAAAGGTCTCAAGAAACTCTACCCAACTAGCATGGCGCCGACTCAAAGTAGTTTCACCCTTGAGATACGAAAGAGCCGCATGATCCGAATGAATCACGACCTCCTTCGGCCACAAGTAGTGTTGCCATGTTTTGAGACAACGAACTAAAGCATATAGTTCCTTGTCATAGGTTGGATAGTTGAGTGAGGGACCGGAAAGTTTTTCGCTAAAGTAAGCAATGGGCCGATTCTCTTGTAGGAGAACCCCCCCCCAATGCCTACATTAGATGCGTCACACTCCACCTCGAAGGTTTTCGAAAAGTTTGGGAGTTGGAGTAGTGGCGCATTACAAAGACGGTCTTTGAGCGACTCAAACGCTCGAGCATGGGTGTCACGCCACTCAAATGTGACACCTTTATTAGTAAGCTCGTGTAGCGGTGCCGCTATCGAGCTAAAGTCCTTGACAAAGCGTCGATAGAAACCCGCTAAGCCGAGAAAGGCTCGAACCATGGTGGCCGTAGTAGGAGTAGGCCACTCCCGAATGGCGCGAACTTTTGATTCGTCCACTCGTAGTCCGTCCTTAGACACGACATAGCCAAGAAAAATTGTAGTGTCCGAGCAAAAGACACATTTCTTCAAATTGACATATAATTGCTCTTGTCTAAGGCACTCGAGCACTTGGCAAAGGTGCTCGATGTGGGCATCCAAAGACTTACTAAAGACAAGGATATCATCAAAGTAAACTACTACGAAAATACCCATAAATTTGCGCAAGACGTGATTCATGAGGCGCATGAAGGTGGATGGTGCGTTGGAGAGGCCAAATGGCATGACAAGCCACTCGTAGAGGCCATGCTTCGTCTTGAAAGCCGTCTTCCATTCATCACCTTCGGCCATGCGGATTTGATGATATCCGCTCCGGAGATCGATCTTGGAGAAGATAGTGGCGCCATGGAGCTCGTCCAACATATCATCAAGCCGCGGGATCGGATGGCGATACTTGACGGTGATTTGATTGATGGCTCGGCAATCTACACACATTCGCCAAGATCCGTCTTTCTTGGGCACAAGTATGACCGGCACGGCACATGGGGACAAGGACTCACGGACATAGCCCCGGTCTAGGAGCTCTTGGACTTGGCGTTGTAGCTCCTTGGTCTCCTCCGGACTTGCACGGTAAGCGGCACGGTTGGGCAAAGATGCGCCGGGCACCAAATCGATTTGGTGCTCAATTCCTCGGATTGGTGGCAATCCGGGTGGTAGTTTGTCGGTCAAGATGTCCTGAAATTCGGACAACAACAAGGACACCTCGTATGGCACATTACTAGGGTCATGGGAAATAGATAAACAAAAAGGGACAAGTAAGAAACAAGGAAACTTACCTTCCATGACCGGTGTCAAGTCATGTCGTCGGGCCAAAAGAATTCGGGGCTCACATCGCCCTTGAATGGTAGGAACCGGAGGTGCATGTGTCGGGACAATGCTCTTACTACCTCTTGCTTCGGTAGCATTACCCTTATGGCCGGAATTACGGGAACCGGAAGTAGGAACATCCACAACATCGGGAGAACGACGAGAAGGGTCCGATGTGGCCGGCGGTGTAGTGGTGTCATCGATCACTTGTTGCCTCTTTCGTTCTGCATAGTCAACTAAAATTTCTTGTGGAGTCATAGGCAAAAGTGTGATCCGTTTTCCATTGTATTGGAACATGTAACGGTTGAGATAACCATCATGAAAAGTTTTACGGTCAAATTGCCATGGTCGTCCCAACAATACATGTGTGGCGTCCATTTTGATAACATCACAAAGGACCTTATCAACATAGGCGCCAATAGAAAACGTCACCCACGCTTGTTGTGTGACGGTGTCACTTGCCTTATCGGAAATCCATTGGAGTCCGTAAGGTTGTGGGTGGGGGGTTGTAGGCAACTTAAAGTGTTTCACCACTTTTTCGTTGATAATATTACAACACGAACCCCCATCGATTATAAGAGAGAGACTAGTGTCATTGACCAAGCAACGAGAGTGGAAGAGATTCTCGCGTTGGTCAATAGGGAGATGCTCTTTTATAGCAAGAATGCGACGAGAGACAAGAGCAAACTTACCTGGTTGTGCCGGACCGCAAGCAAGTTGTTCGTCGCATGGCTCCATGCCATAGTATGGGTCGGCATCTTGGTCATCTTCCAAAAGGATATCACCATTATAATCCTCTTCGCCATCGGCATATGATGGATTAGCAAACATCACCCGCTTGGTGTTCGGGCAATCACGTTGGACATGACCAAACCCGCTACATTTGAAACACACGGGTTCTCTTGGGCGGGCCACCGTTTGAGATCCTTGTTGGGGTCGGCCCGGAGGCGTTTGTGGTGAAGCAACAGTGCCACGGTATGGTGGTTTCTCGGTAGCCGCTTGCCGGGTGGGTTGACTCATCCGTGGTGATCCTTTAGCGGCTCCGGAATCTTGGGGACTAGAAACATCTCGAGAACGAGAATTAGTGGTATAAGAGTATTGACTAGTGGAAGAGTTATACCTTGAGTATCGAGGCGTTTCCAGTTGTTGCTTGTGAAGCTTCATGGCGGCATGACATAAGGCTCCTAAGTCCTTGTATGGGACAATCTCGAGGGGCCGCCGAATTGATGGATTAAGGCCGCTCATGAATTTGGTTCGAAGGGCGGAGGCGGAGGCCGAGATGCCGGCCTTCATATGCATGTCCTCCAGCTTGGCCAAGTAGGCCACCGGAGTAAGGCTTCCTTGTTGGAATTCGGCAATTTGCAACCGCATGTCGTTTTTGAAGTCGTCGGGCACGTACTTCTTAGTCATGACATAGATCAATTGATCAAATGTCGCAACCGGTGCCCATCCTCGGTTCTCACGGTTGGTCTCGTACCGGTTCCACCAAGATTTTGCATCACCTTCAAAGTAAAGTGTCGCCGCTTCGATTTTCTCGTACTCTTCATAATGGCAATGCTTGAGAGCTCTTTTCATATCCTGTGCCCAATCAAGAAACGCACAAGGATCATATTCACCATAAAATACCGGAAATTTAACCTTACCTTCCCTACGAGCTCGGTAGGGATCCGGTCGGGGTGGTGCTATATAGGCGTCTTCGTGATGGGCTCGCCGGTGGCCATCGTTATGCCTTTGGCGCCCATGGTTATGTGGTGCACGCCTTTGTGGGTTAGGAGGAGGTAACCATTCATCTCCTCGATCCTGGTTCTCAAAAGGCTCTCGGATGGGTGGGTGCCATGGACGGATATGTGCCACCCGTTCCAAGTCCGACTCATCATCGGAGAACTCGTCAAAGTCATCTCGTTCATCATACTCTTCATAATCATGATACATCGGTTGCCGGCTATGCCGTTGGCGGCGTTGTCCGGACCGATCATTCTCGGGACGTAGAGAGCGGTCATTTGTTTGATGATTGTACCGGTCATCAATCCGGGAGGGACGGTTGGTGCGTTGGGCACTAGATGGAGGAGGGGAAGAGCCATACTTACGTCGGTTATGCTCATAGCGTTTGTGCCGATTCTCCGTGTCAACATATAACAAATCATTTGGAGAAGGGTCGGGATTCTCGTCACCTTCATTGTGGGACTCATGACCGTCATTTTGGGAGGGACCGTGGTTTTCAATGACGGAGGCAAGCCGTCGACCGTTAGATGGTTCGGCTCCCAAGATACCTTTTCCTTTGCGACGTCCATCGGATGTGGAAGCATCGACCAAGGTTCCATGCGGATTTGGTGGAGCGGTCGTAAGTGCAAGCATTTGGGCCTTCAACGTTTCAAGCTCTTGCCTTAGGGAGGCATTTTCTTCGGTCAAAGTAGTGATCTCATGCCTTTCACTAGATTCCTGAGAATTTTCAATTGTGACGTTAGTCATAACTCCAAGATTGGACACAAATTTGCAAGCAATCAAATGAGCAAGGTGACAAGATAAGTCAACGTTACCCAAGTTCAAGTGCGTTAGGGTTCTACCTTTGGAAAAGCCGTTTGGCGGTTAGGCAAGGAAGGTAAATCCAACAAATTTGAACCAAAATGCACACAATTTCAAGAGAAAAATTTGCAACTTGTGAGAAAATGGAGAGGTAAGAAATGGACGGATCGTTTATCGGCAAGTTTTACTTGCTTTGGTCTTTGACCTTTTCAAAAATCCGATTTTTCGGATGGACCGGTTTGCCGGACGTCTTTTACTTTTGTTTTTGTGGAAATGTTTCTTTTTGAAACTTTTGAATGCAACCTTTGGAATGCAAGAGATGAATCCACTTTTCTTTGTAACAAATCCGTTTTTTGAAGAGTTTTTGCTTTGTTTTTGGTTTTTGGAATATCAAAAGGCGTGATATCCGATTTTGTCAACAAAAAAATCCCAAGAAAATGGTGAAATTGATTAACAAAAATGTCGGATTGGGTAAGGAAAAATGTTTTGTTGATTAATGGTTTGATGGCAAACCAAAAATCTCCTAAATTTGCTTTGCAAAATGGATTGAGAAAAAAAAAAAAAAAAAAAATTTCAAGAACGTGGATGAAGATGCGAAGAACAAGATGAAGATGGTGATGAACAAAAGGCAAAAAGGATGAATATAATAACGCACAAAAACAAGAGTAAAGATAACTTAGCTTAGATCCCTTTGCTCTGATGCCAATTTGATGCGTCCTTGGACACGTCAATGAAGTATTCCGGATCTAGATCAAGCTGAAGCTCAACTACTCCTTAGTTGAAGTGCGAATGCAATTGAAGATGGGTTGCGGAAGCTTAGAGATGGAGGCGGAAGTTGTATGATTGAGTCGATCTAGATTGATCGATCAAACCTTGAAGTGGGTCGGTTGAGTTGGTTCTTGAAGAACCCTCGAAGATGGTTGAGTTTGGATCGAAGATCCAAAAGAAGAACTTTGAGAGGATTGGAAGAGGGATTGATGCTCAAATAAGTTGGAGGAAAATACTTCTCTTTACTTAATCAAATTGAACATGCTTTACAAATGAGCCAAGCATCCTCTTATATAGTGGATGAAGGCTATACAAAGAGTCGGAAATTAAATGACGGAAATAAAGTCGGAATTTAAGTTCCGGAATGAAACACCTAAAAATGAAAGGTTGAGAATTTAAGTTCGGAATTAAGTTTCCGAATTAAATTCCGAAACCAAAAGTCTAATCTTAAATTCGGAAAATTAATACCCGGAAGTAAAGTCCCGGAAATTAATATTCCGAAAATAAAAAGACTTATTATTACAAAACGCTAAATTACGGAAAATGCGGAAAATGCGCCGGAATGGTGCCGGCTTGACAAGCTTCAAGTCATTGTGGCGTAGAGACACGGTTTGCATCCAATGGGTCCGTGACAAGCAATGGTGCGGCTAATGATGGAGCCGGTAGCTTGGGCGATTGCCTTAGCACGTGAACGGGTGAGCGGTCCATCGGAGCGAACCCGGAGTGCCTCGTCTTCTTCATGTTGGGACATAGGGGTCAAGGGCGCATCAACATTGAAGTTTGATCAATTCATGATGTTTCCTTTCCTCTACATTCTTTGGTTATGTATATGAGCGTTTCAAGAATGGATGAAGCAAGGTTTGAGAATGATCTATTGACTAGAAGCACATTTACCTAAAAGATGTTTTGTTTTTGAGTTTGCATGCATATTTCATCCTAACTTATGTTCTAAAGCTTTCAAAAGACCTTGCTTGGGGACAAGCAAGTGGCAAGTATGGGGTATTTTGTTAGCATGAAATATTGCGATATTCTAGGCACTTTTTCTAGTTGTTTTTCATCCATTATAGTGTTCATTGATAAGGCATTGAAGCATTTGTTAGCTAGTTTGTCTATATTTTCGATATGGAGGTCTACATTAGCTTTGTGTTGATTATAGGTGAATAAGAGCTAAAACCGAACCATTTGAGAGAGATGGGAGAAGATTTGAGCACATCCAAGGATTAAGGACACATCAAAGAAGTCAAAGGAGATGCTAGGATGAGGAATGGCACGACACAAAGGAAACCACAAGCAATTTACACTTCCACGCTCTAAAATACGGTCGTAGAGAAGTCCACGTTCTAAACCACGGCCGTGGATCTTTGCATCATGAACGTGGAGTATTCCAGAGAGTTACACGGTATAAAGTACGTTCGTGGAACTCATATGGAACCGTAATCCACTTCCACGGTCGTGGAACTCCATGAGACCGTGATTTAGGCGATCTTTTGTCGAATTAATTATTGCCACATCATTTACGCACATGGGCCGGACGGTTATTTTATCCTTTCTTATAAAAAGGCTGGAGAGGAGAGAATTTGGGACACGTGCTTAGGGCTGCATTAGACGTCGGGAGATTGGCGCTTGCAAACGTGATTCGCGAGGGTTTGAAGATTTGGGAATTGCTTGTGGCGAAAGTTACGCCTTTTGTCCTTAGGTTTGATTAGAAGACGGATTGACATCCCGTTCTTCGTTCTTATCAAGGATTGTTATTGGTTTGTGTTTGCTTCCGAATCCGATATACATTATTCCTTTTGTGTGTTGATTTGAGTTTGATTTGAGTTTTATTGAAAGTTTCCGAAGGTTTTCATCTTTCATTCTTCTTGAACTTGATTTTGATATTATAATGACAGTTATTGGCTAACACCCTTTAGCAATTCTAAGGTGAAGGGTTGATAGTTGTGGCTTAGATGATGATAGATCGATCGTAACAGATTGGACCTTGAGAGTTAAAGAGATTTCGCCGACGAACCAAAATCACGATTTGTTCTTGAGATTCCACGGCCGTGGAACTCAAGATCTGCCCGTAATTTACACCAGTTTACGAACTTTGCTTTTACTTTGATCCAAGGTTAAAGAGTAGCTTTAATCTAGTCTAGATTTGCCTTTTCTAGGTAGTAGTGAAGCCTCAACAACCTCTACTTCGATTTTGAGTGTCACAACCTTAATCGGTTTAGTTAGTCTTGATCCTTGGGTTACAAGTTTGGGTATTTGAGATTAATTCTTGTCTTTAGATCCTTTCTATACTGAAGCCTCAACAACCTTTATAGAGAGTGTTTTTTAGATAAGTCATATAAAGTCTTGGAACTTCACCGTACATTGTTTTACCTTAGTATACATTTGCAACTCTTAACTCTGTCCTTAGTTCTTTAGTATATCTTGAATCGATTGCCACAATTAGATACCTGGATCTTTAGGGTTGTTGTTTTCCCCAATATTTGCAAAGCTTATACATTTACTTGCTTGACAATTTTCGAACTGAATTTGTTCCCCCCAAATCCCTGAGTTCGATACTCTGGAATTCTTGCTTTACTACGCCGATCCGTACACTGCGGGTTCGCTTGCTTGATTCTAGTTTTATAAATTTAAAGCTTATTTGCACGCACGCTTAGTGGCGAACACTCCTCCAAAGACCAGGTCACTGATCTCCTCACCAAAGTTGTTTCATCTGCCCGTCTAGCCACACTACGCTCTCAACTCCGCCTTACGGATTTGGGATCGACGGGGGATACTATTAGACAGACAAGGCCCAATGTAGAAAGCTCAAGATAGCTATCCCTTCTTGCTATGTAACTCTATATATATGTATGCTTTAGATTATGAATGAATAAGACAAAGGGGACATTTCAGTACTATAATCCATCAACGCCCGACCCACTATCGTCGTCGAAGCTAGCCGGAGAAGCCCTGACCTGTTACCAGAGATAGAAGCCCTGCCTCGCCTGCGAACACCCCTACGCACCGCCATCAACGTCGTTCACAAGGACTTTGGGGCTTTTCCGTAGATTTGAAGGAGCTACGAACCTTGGAATAGATGGAGATGACATCTTCTCGGGAAGGCGATTGCACCAGGTAATCCAGCACGATAGGGTCTTCCTTCACACTGTTGATTGAACTTGAATAAAATACTAGGGATTTGAAGGCGTCGAGTGAGAAAAGAACGTCATTAAAGGGCCTCCTGAGCATCCTCGCGAGAATAGCTCAATCACCACAGTGCCGGCGACATGTTCTTCCGCAGCTCTAGCAGGATTAGGGTTGAGAAAGTGAGGACAAGAAAGAGAAGGGGTTGGTGAAGAGAAGAGTAGATGAGGGAAAGACATCATAAATTAAGGGTTGAGAAAGAATGGAAAAAGTTAGAGTACATTTATCTAATATGAAAATATAAAAGACTTAATTAATTGGAAAAAAATCAGAAAACATTTAGTTACCAAATTAGGCTATATTTGTTTTTAATCAATCTATATATACTACTAAAACACAATCCTCTTAGTCCACATGTCAACACATTAGTCATGCCACATAGGACTTTTTGGCAAATAATTACAAATTTGCCATATTTTAATTACAGATTTGTCATAATTTAATTATAATTTTAATTCAAAATTAAAACATTTTCCATATCATGCCATGTCAACAAAAAAAAATTCATCGCATCATATTCAGGATCTTACGGTTATAACAATACGATTTTATTTTTTACCAAATCTACTAACCAACAACTTAATTAGAAATACTATTTAAGACTAAGAAAATCATTTCATCCAAACTTTGTCGTTTTTTATTACTAACCCGACTAACATCATGTTGTGATGATTAAATTAAAAAATTTATAAAATAAAAGGACATAATTAAAAATATTATTATTAGAGTATTATATTTATACCTCAATACAATTTTTAAAACTTAGTTATTTATTATTAAAAAAATTATTTAGAAAAGATTGAATAGATTTTAAAAATAACATAAATTTTTAAAAAGTGAAAAATGGAAAATTTTACTATTTTGATTGTTGAATCAACTATAAAATATTTTTATTACGAAAGAAACAAACTAATTATATAGATAATTATCAACTTTAAAATTTTGATATTGTTATTAATAAATAGTTAAGTAAAAATAATTACTTATGATATTTAGTTGTTAAAAAATTATAAATGTTTCGTAAATATATCATTAGTTCATACATATACAAGCTCATGAAATATTACTCAAAAATCCAATATGTAAATATACCCGCACAATCTGCGCGTTATAAACTAGTTTATATAACAATAAAGTGTTTTGCATGATGGTCGTATAGTTAACTCCTGGACAAAAAGAGCACGTCAATAAAAATTCACGGGTGAGTATAAGAATAATTTGATGAAGGTTAATATATTACTTGGAACTTGGAAGTAGTCATAAGACTCATAAGAGAGGGACAGTATGTGGAAGCCTTGATCCCCAACAACCATGGCTACACTGTAATACTTGCGAACCACAAACAAGTTTCCAGCGTCTACAATCTACATGTGTGTCCAGCTCGAGGCCGCCATTTCCACTGACAATCGTTCTAGACCCAACTGCTCCTTGAGGCTCCAACTTAATCTCAAACGGAGTTAGCTCAACATTCGATGTAGGCCCCATCTTGACCCTCTCATCTTCCCTGCTCCTGAACTTCTTGATCGAGCCCAGCAAGCTTCAAGTTCAATCGGTTCACATTCGAAGTTGAAGCGATCTTATCTAGGGAGGCTGAACTCCGGTCCAGAGCCGTCTTTCAGCTTGACGACTATCATACCAGCTTGGCTAGTGGCGAGCCAGCTGGCCTTTTCAGCTGACATGTCGTAGAGCTTTCATATCCTTAATTTTAGGGGGTTCATAAATCCGCTTAATCCCGTCCCGTTCCGGTCCCGTCCCGATGCTGACGGGATTTGAAAAAAAAATGTGTATCTCATCACGTGAAAAATTTGTCTGACGGGACGCAGGACGGAGACTTCCCATCCCGATTAATCTCGTCTCGTCCCGCATACATATATATAAATAATACTTTATATTTTTATTATATAAATTATAATTTTTAAAAATATTATTTTCAAAAATATTTTTATATTTTTAAAATTATTAGTTCGATAATTTTTCATCAGTCATTCACTCATTTTTTACTACTCATTTGGTTGGATCTAAAATATTAGAGGTTCTATTCTCCCTTAATTTAGTCCGTTCGCCGCCTTACTCTAGTCCGTTCCATCGCCGCTCTTGCTCTAGTTCGTTCCATCGTCCTTATTCCCACAATTGTAATCGATGGTTAAATAAATATAATTTTCTGTAAATTATTTGTTGATATTTTTTTTAACGTGAATCGGTAAGACACTTTGATGTAACTTGAATTTTTTTTCAATGTATTAACTACTAATGTATGCGTCTGTATCGATAATTAAGTATCGAGTTCTTTTTTCGATCATTTGTGTCTTTAAACATGAGAGAAAATTAGCTTACATATTGAATATAATCGGTACATAATTTGCGCGGGATTTGTCATGTTCCGTCTTGTCCCACATGGGACAAGGCCCGCGCGGAACAAAAAAAGAAGTCATAAATCCCGTCCCGTCCCGTCTCATGTCTTTAGTCATTCTGTTAACATTTTTTAGATCCATTTGTCACACATACTGTTGGGTAATTTATATTTTAGTTGTGCTATCAATGACTCTATTAAAGTTGATGGAATCAAGGACAGTATTGTATAATTAGTGGAGATTTCTAGCGAAATGAAGAAATGTAAGTAGGAAGAAAATGAGAGCAAAGTCTTGCAAGAAGTCTCCGGACCAAACATTTGTACATTATTATTAATTAATTAGAAGTCTAGATTAGTGTAGATTGGAGATTGCAAATGTCGGTTGGTGTTAGGTAGCAGGATCAATAGAACCGACTTTGCACTTATATAAATAGTCAAAGAATGTTGTAATTAGACCTGTACAAATTCGGGCTCGGGTCGGGTTCGAGGCGGGCCATACATAAAAACTTTACCCGGAAGGTGTGGGCCGGGCCAGATAGAACCGACTTTGCACTTATATAAATAGTCAAAGAATGTTGTAAACTTGTAATGTAATATGTAAGAGTTCGATAAGAAGTTTACACAATGTTGTAATTACGAATGTGAGTGCGTAACAAATTACCCATTTATATATATATATATATATATATATATATATATATATATATATATATATATATATATATATATATATATATATATTCGGCGTGAGTTGGAATGCGCGAATTTTCCCAACACATACAAACACACGGGATTCCAACCTAAAACCAATTTACAATAGGAATAGCCCGGATGCTTATGGTAGTCTCACGTAATGGTGTGTTACACTGGAGTAGTTAACACTTAACACATTTTTTTATTTTCTCGGGCGAGCATCTCAATCTGTGAGAATTTGGACAATATTCCCCCTTAGGGTTTCCGTCATCAAACGGCTCATATTAATAATAAACAAACTTTACATAATTACAATAGGCAGTCTTATATTTACATTAATTACATATTCTATCATACCCCCGCAGTCGAAACTGGAGGAGGTAGTACAGTAAGAATGGATCTAAAATCTAGAAACAATTGTCTAGGCAACCCTTTTGTAAAAATATCTGCATATTGAAAAACCGAAGGTACGTGTAGAACTCGAACGTGACCGCGGGCAACCTTATCTCGGACGAAGTGAATGTCAATCTCGATGTGCTTGGTTCGTTGGTGTTGAACCGGGTTGCTGGCAAGGTACGTTGTTGAGATGTTTTCGTTGTAGACCACAGTAGCTTTGGTAACGGGGCAATGAAGCTCAAGCAGTAAATTACGAAGCCAAGAACATTCCGATACAACATTGGCAACTCCTCTGTATTTGGCCTCAACACTAGATCTCGAAACCACAGATTGACATTTGGCAGACGACGAGATTAAAGTGTCGTTGAAGAAGACACAATAACCGGAGGTAGATCGGCGGGTATCAGGACATCCAGCCCAGTCGGCATCTGTATAAGCAATAAGATCTGACTTCGGAGAAGGAGAAATTGTGATACCTAAAGAAGAGGTGGCTGAAATGTAGCGGATGATACGCTTGAGGGCAGCGAAGTGAGCTTCTCTGGGATCATGCATGAAAAGGCAAACTTTTTGTACTGCATAACTAATGTCTGGTCGTGTGAAAGTCAGATATTGAAGTGCTCCTGCTAAACTTTTGTACAACGTTGGGTCAGTGACTGCAGGACCAGATGAGGCACTGAGTTTCACAGAGGGTTCAGTAGGTGTAGCAGAAGGTTTGCAGTTGTTCATTTTGGCAAGCTCAACAATTTCCCTTGCGTATTTGTCTTGGGACAAGAATAATCCCAATAATCCCGATGAACTCTGACGAACTGAGATGCCCAAAAAATAAGAAAGTGTGCCCAAATCTTTGAGTGCAAATTCCTTGCTTAAAATTATGATCAAGTGAGTTCGCAGATAATCAGAGATACAGTTAAGATGATGTCATCAACAAAAAGCAGCAAATACGCAGTGTTAGTGCCCTGTCGGTAAATAAAGAGGGAAGAGTCGCTCTTACTGCCGATAAAGACAATGCGAGTTAGGAAGCCTGCAAAGCATTGAAACCAAGCGCGGGGAGCCTGTTTGAGACCATACAGGGACTTCTGGAGAAGACATACATGGTTAGGTCGTGATGGATCGCGAAAAATTGGAGGTTGAAACATGTAGACCGTTTCATTCAAATGTCCATGGAGAAAAACATTTTGAACGTCGAGCTGGTGAATGGACCAGGAACGAGATAGTGCAATGCTAAGAACCATGCGGATGGTAGCTGGTTTGACCACCGGGCTAAAAGTCTCATCACAATCCACTCCAACCTGTTGAGAGCATCCATTTGCAACTAAATGAGTCTTGTACCTCTCCAGAAAGCCATCAAACATGTACTTATGTCGAAAGATCCATATACACCGCACAATATTAGCATCATTAGGACGAGGAACCAGAACCCAAGTCTTATTTCGCATAAGGGCTCGATATTCATCAAGCATGGCATGGTTCCAATACGGATCCTGAAGAGCTAGGTTATGTGATTTGGGTAGGGGCGAGATAAGACGGGACGATGGGGTAGTGGAGACGGATAGATCAAAGACCGGTTTAGGTTTCACAATACCGGATTGACTCCGGGTTTGGGGCCGGATGGGCACAACAGCAGGTGGAGCAGCTACGGGTTGTATAGGCTGGGAGGTGTAGCTGGAAAACGTAGGTAATGGGTGTGGGATAATTGCAGGTGGGCCTGTAATGGAGGTTGGGCTGGAATCATCAAACGGCCCAACACGGAGCGGTATGGGGCTGGAGGGAGTGCATTCTGCTGGAGAGTAAACGGCAGAAGCAGGCTGACGTGGTAAAGGTGGGCCGGATGGAGCAACTGGGCCAGACGCAGGTGGGTCAGGCGCAGGTGGGCCAGACGGAGGCTGGGATGCAGGATCTGGCTGGGGTGCAGGAGCTGGCTGGAAATTATACTCAAGATTTCGAAGTAAAGCATGTGTGTACGGTGAAGGTCCGTCATCGGTTAAAAAATCATAGGATTCCGGGAAGGTGTCATTCCAGGTTGAAAATGAGAATTGAGACTCATCAAAAGTAACATGATGGGAAAGGATAATGTTATTGGAACCTAACTCGAGACATGTGTAACCCCGATGATGAGTGGGGTACCCTAGAAAAACGCACTTTGTAGTGCGAGGTTGAAGTTTGTGGGAAATTGTCACACTTTGATTTGGATAACAAAGGAAATCGTAAACCCGGAGATGATGGAAGGATAGTGTAGTGCGGTATAACACTTGGGCAGGAGATTTGTTTTGAATAGTGGTGGATGGAAGAATATTGAGGAGGTAGCAAGATGTCTCTAAGGCGTGAGGCCAATAGGAGACGGGAATAGACGCAAGAAATAGAAGAGATCGCATCATATTATTGATTGTACGAATGGTACGTTCACATTTGCCATTTTGAGGGGAGGTATGAGGACACGAAAATCGAAAAGAGATGCCATGAATAGCAAAAAAAATTGTGAAAATTCGTGTTATTAAACTCACGACCCATGTCGCATTGAAAACTTTTGATGTTTGTGCGAAATTGTGTTTGAACTAGTTTGTGAAATTGCTCAAAGAGATCGAAAACTTGTGACTTAAACTTGATTGGATAGACCCATAAGAAGTGAGAAAAGTCATCAAGAAATAACAAGTAATATTTAAAACCTTCCCGGTAGGAATAGGTGAGGTCCAAATATCACTATGAATAATATCAAAAGGAGCAAAAGTGCTAGTTGATGAGCGATCAAACGCAAGTTTATGATGTTTTCCAAGTTGACAAGCATGACAAAGAGGAGGGGATGCCTCCTTAACACATTTAAAAAAGGAAGAATTGCGAAGAAAATTAAAGGTCGGCATGCTGGGATGACCTAGACGAGCACGCCAAGTGGAAGAAGACTCCGCCGATAGGGCATGAGGTGGACTGATGGGTGGATTGGTAACCGGATAGAGCTCCCCGGAGCTATTACACCTCAGAAAAACGGTCCCCGTTTGTAGATCCTTCATAGAGAAACCAAAAGGGTCAAATTCCACAGAAGCAAGATTATCAATTGTAAAACGTCGAACGGATACTAGGTTTTTAACAATTTTTGGTGCGACAAGAATGTTTGATGAACGGAAAGGCTTATTTGGGGAGGGTAGGATAGCATCACCAAGACTTGTAGAAGGAGTACACATACCATTGCCAACAATTATCGAATTTAATGGACCATTATGCGAAAAAGACGAGAGATTACCGGAATTATTCGTCATGTGCGATGTGGCGCCCGTGTCCATATACCACAAATTGTCCGTTGGGTTTAACGCCATTGTGGTGAAGGATTGGTCCAATGAAGTGGTCTGAGCAGTAAATCCATTTTGATCATGTGCAAAATGGGCCTGAGGTGAGCTGAAAACTGGGCCTACACCAAGAAGCCCTTGCTGATTATGTAGGTAAGGGCAAGGAGGAGGTGGTACTGGGCCAGAACCGGAATAGGCTGGAAACCAAGAATGGGCTGCAAATGGCCCACCAGATGCTAACGTCAGTGGAACCCACCCAACATTCGGCCTGAAGACAAACCGGTTGACAGGCGCATTGTTGGACCGATTTTTATTTTTCTTTCCCCTGGGCCGTGTAGTATTGGGCCTCTCAGCAGAATACTGGGCCGGAGGATTAGCAACAGATCCGGAGTTTGCAGCTGCAACGGTGAGAGCTGATGCGTTTTTGCCAGCGCCCGTTTGTGCCGCCAACCGGGTTTCCTCTAGAAGTAGTTGAGAGCGGGCTTTGATAAAACTCGGAAGAGGATCCGTTTGTTGAATAAAGCTCGCCACAACATTGTATTCAGATGGGAGACCCGAGATTTTGTTGAAGAACTAATCGAGTTGCAAGAACCGGTGATCCGACACCCTTTAGTTGATCTGCCAAGGACTTGAGATGTTGACAAAAGGAATTGACGGAGGAGAAACTGGATAACTTACAATTGGAGAACTCGCGCTCAAGATACACTGCCCTAGTGTTCTTGTTATCTTGAAAAATATCCTTGACGCGGTTCCAGACTTGTAGTGCGTTGTCGTCGGAGTCAAGAATTTGAAGAAGAATGTCGCGGGAGACCGTATTGTATATCCTTTGAAGGACAGTAGTATCAACTTGAAGCTATAAGGAGTTGTCGATGTCCGTAGGTCGCGGAACAGATTCATCAATATGATCAAGAACATTATGGGTTTTCGCAGTAACGCTAAATAGGGTTACCCGAGATGTATATGGAGTATCATGATCCAGAACAAGAGCGATGTTGTTCTTGATGTTAGAGATTCCGAGAGCGGAGTGGAAGGAAGGTTTTTTGTCGGCCATTGGAGCGAGATTGACGGAAAAAGGAGAAAAACACGGTGAAGGGGAAGAAGTAGCGGAATAGGGTTAGAGGAGAGAAGGCTCTGATACTGTGTGAGAATTTGGATAATATTCCCCCTTAGGGTTTCCGTCATCAGACGGCTCATATTAATAATAAACAGACTTTACATAATTACAATAGGCAACCCTATATTTACATTAATTACATATTCTATCACAATCTCTTTATACAAGAACAAATGATTCCATCCTAAAACAATTGTAAATAAGAGAAGTAACTCATATGCTTATATGGCAGTTTCACCTAATGGTGTGTTATCGATGTGGCACACTTTTCTTCCCTACAACTCAACATATTCTAATAACGGCACCCGTTACACAAATGTGATACCATTTGATATCTCTCGTTTGTGTAGTTTTTTTTAACAAGAAGAATAGGTTGTGTTACGCACGGGTTTAAAAATATATTATACGTCATTTTAATGTATTTAAGTGTTAAAATATTTGTTTCGATAAAATTTGTAATGGTTTGTGTGTTTTTTTTTTATAATTTGCGGATATTCAAACCCTAATACTTATTATCCTAATATGATTTAAGTTATATCAGATTGGGTAATTATCTGTGGATATCCGAAAATATGTTTCATACAGGCACAAAAACTTAGTATTTGTAACACCATGAACTTTCAAATTAACCCGGAATGCAATGAGTAAACCTCACAATGGGTCATAATTCTAGTTTGACAACAATATCACTAGATTTTACAACAAAACACGAGTAAAAGGGGTAAGTAGGCTTTATTGTATAAATGTAGATTAAGTAGGCTTTTATGTTTTAATTTGTATTAACTAGGCCCTTGTAATTTTGAGAAAAAAATAAAATCTAAAATAATTTAAGATACTTTAAAGAGAAAAATGAGAGTGGTCCCCTACAATTATTCAAAATTGAAAAGATTATCTCCGTTAATTTTTTAAAATAAAAAAGGAAAATGAGAGTGATCCCCTACAATTAAGAAATTAGTTTAACATTAAAAAGATTCTCTTCCTTAATTAATATTGCTTATTTTTTTTTCAAAGAGTCGCTTATTTGTTGGCATTAAAATTAATTACATAGTTTTATGTACATAATTTGCGTGCGAAATTATGTACATATGTACATAATTTCTTATTTTATTAAAAAAACAGTCATATAATTAAGGGGAGAATCTTTTTAATGAGAGTGGTTCCCACAATTAATATTCACTTATCTTTTTAATTTAGTTTATCTTTTTAATTTTTAATAATTTTTTTTTTTTTGAATAGGTACTTAGATCACCCGGTTCGATCGGCTTTGCCGATCTACGTCCGGATCGGGTAGTAAATCGTGGCCCATTGCTGAGGAATACCCTCGCAATATCAGTTTTTTTCCATACATGCTGCCAAGAGGATTCGAACTCGAATCTCCGGACTAACCACTTAAGGAGTCTAGCACCACATCCCACTAACCACTTAATAATTATTTATTGTCCTTAATTAAGAGAGAGAATCTTTTTAATGAATGTGGTCCCCACAATTAATAACCTCTTTATTACACTATTACGCATATAACTCCTTTATAATTTAATTTAGTTTATCTTTATTTTTAGGGAGAAAATTGGAGGGACCTAGATTGTATTATGGATACAAAAAAGGTTTTCCTACACCAATTTTCTCACAAGACACAAGTGATAAAAACTGAAACATTTCGATATGCAAAAACTTAAAGTTATGAATAAGAAACCAAATAGGTACGCAGATCCGATTGATCACTCGCTCCATATCACTCAATAGCTTCTTATCATTCGTTCCGGATCACTCAATAGCTTCTTATTATCATGCCTATAATTTAACGATAAAAGCAGTAAAACCCGTTAGCTAACAATCCTAAAACGCATAACTAAATACTGAGATAGCACAAACACATATAAAGAATATTAACAAATCAACATGCTTGAACTAATACATATCAATGACTTAGCGTTAACTACCCAGCAGACCCCAAACACCTATTCACCGTCGCCCTAACTTAGCAATGTTCAAAAAGAGTTTACAAGCTTAAACACCGATAGGTAAAAGATGGCAACTTTAATTGGAAGGAGAGTATAGCTTACCTAAAACGACCGAGAGGAAGTAGAGGATAGAACCATGTGGTCCACCCACTGGAGCCAAAGAGGAAAATGATTTGAATAAGTTGCGCGCGCACTAGACCGTCATCAATTTCTAGATGATATCTTTGTTATTTAAAAATTTTCTTTAAATTTCAGGTCGATATCTGAAATTCATAATCAATTTTAGGTTTCACTTAAATGTTAGTTGAGCTAATTAGCTAAATAGGCTTTTTTGAATACTTAGTTCAGTAAATAGACTTTTAGTATTTTGCATTAGGTTAATGTACTCGTCAAACCCTACCTCCATTTCTCATTCTCTCTCTTCTCTTTTCTCCTTCTGCCGTTCCACCAGATCTCACATTCCAGATCTGAAAAAATCAGATTAGATATACTCCATTTTCTCGTGTAATCGTCATTGTCGCAAGGTTCTCCTGTGCCTTCCGAGTGAGCCTGAGTGTTGTTCTTCTTCCCCAGTCGTCGTCATCAGCCTCAGCAGGAGCGGACTCACGGGGCTCTGGTGCACTATCTTCCTCATATTTTTGATTTACACTGCCGATCCCGACAAAGAGCCCACCGTCGAAGCTATAAACATCGTGGTAATTAAGTTATGAGTGATGAAATGTGATTATGATTAAAATTAAGAGAGTAGAGGATGCTAAATTGGTAATGTTAATCTGCGAGGTATGCTTAAAGTGATGTCGTTGATGTCGGCGGAATAATGTGGCAAGGAGATAGTGGAAAGTGGATGCCATGGGGACGCATACTTAAGGGTGCCATACTGGATAACCCCCTGCCTCTTTTTCCTTCCACAATGAGGAGGGTGGATTTTTGCAAGCATACAGCACATGGGCGGCCCTGGGGGCAGGGTGGGGCAGCCGCCCCGCCCTCCAAAAAAAAAAATTTTTTTTTTTTTTGAAAAAAATCGTTTTAAAATGGGGTGTGGCTTTTCGTTTATAAAAATTTTTCTACGATTTATTAAATTTTTTATATTACTATTTTTGTGTTATACTTAAATGTTGTTTTGGATCTTTCGCCGAAGTAAACGAAACTTCAAAAGAATTTCCCGTTTTAGGCTCGGTGTGAAATAATTCACCAAAATGCACGAGATTTGTTGTTTGAAGTAGAAGCGCGGTCTTAGACCGCACTATTATTTGTAAAACGCGTTGTCGAGGATAGCACAAATAGAGGTGCGGTCCTAGACCGCGGCTATATTGTAACGTTTTTGAAAGAAAAAAAAACTAAAGAGGTGCGGTTATAGACGCGCCTATAGGGCAGCTATTTTTTTGTAAAAAAAAATTTATAGGACCGCGCCTTTAAGTGTATGTCTTTTTATTTTTTTTTATTGTAAGTAGATGACATATTGACTTTGTTTTTATCGCTATTTTATTTTCATAGATATATTTCTTGAAAATAAAATTCCTCTCCCCCCTTTCGAAATCCTGCGGCCGCCACTGATACAACACACCTAGACTCTTCATGACTTGGATCTTTGCATAGGTGGATTCCGTTTAGTCAATTTGGAATCTATATTATTGTTAATTTTGGTATGTGAATATATACAATTCTGGTATGTGAAAAAAATACAATTGTGGTATGTGAAAAAATTATGGTATGTGTGGTATATGAAAAAATTCTGCAATGTGAAAAAAAATGCAATTTTGGTATGTAAAAAAAAATACAATTCTGGTATGTGAAAAAATACAATTCTGGTATGTTAAAAAAGGTTCTGGTATGTGGAAAAATTCTGGTATGTGATGAAAAATTCTAATATGTGAAAAATTCTGGTATGATATTCATATCAGAAAATAAAAAAAAATTAAAAAGAAAATTAAAAAGCAAAAAAAAAAAGCAAAAAAAAAAACAAAAGCAAATAAAAAACAAGGTTAGTAACTTATGAGTTTCAAATTATTGTTATTCTTTTTTTTTCTATATATAGGGATTTTTTTTTATATAAAGGGATTAATTACTTTTACCTACTATTAAATGAAAGTGAGTAAAAAATAATGGATACATCTACCAAAAATAAAACTAAAAAAAGGTGTAGTAGACCAAATTCTTTCGTGTTAGTTTAGAGAAAAATAGAAATGATATTTTTTCGAAGTGACATTCAAGATAAACGTCGATGGTGTCTTTGTGAAATAAGGTTGCTAATTTTACCGCTAGAGTACGTTCACTCGATAAGATTGGGAAAGAGTTTGCAGTAATTTTTCCACAAAATATAAGGAACCTCCTTTTAGCAGACATCGCATAATAAACTTGGTTCCATTAAAAAAAATACCCCCTCAAAGTTTCCCTATCAAATTCCCCTTTTTCATATGAATTAACATTCAAAATGAATTTTAGAAATTAAATTTACACGTAAATTGTAAATTTTGGTCACACACGTTACATGTTCCTTTGTCCCATGATCAACAATTTAGCATAGTTTGTGATGCATAAGAAAACTAAGAAGACGAGTACAATAACAGTGACGTATGGGATGACTTATGAAGTCAGAGATCTGATCTTTTAACCGATCAAAGAAACGTCTGGTAGCAGCCATGTTGCATATATCCCTATCTTCAGTGCGTAGTACGAGTGGTCTTCATCTCTCTGCCTTAATGCACAAAATGCCAATCCTGCATATAAATAACACTTCAATCGCGGTATAATTATCCATACAGAAACCAACAAAAAAACATGGCTGCAGAAGAAGCGCCGCATGTGGTGTTCTTCCCTCTAATGGCGCACGGCCACATGATCCCGCTTTACGACGTCGCCCGCCTGTTCACCACACGGGGAGTCAAAGCCACCATCATAACCACCCCAGCTAACGCCGCTGCCTTCTCTAAATCCGACAATATCAGCCTCGAAATCATACCATTCCCATCTGAGGAAGTAGGCCTACCCGCCGGAGTGGAGAATTTCGAGCATCTCGACGGCGACTTCAACGACCTCCTTGAAAAATTCCTTAATGCAGTCATACTCCTGGAGTCTCCATTTGAGTCGGTTCTGGAGAGACTCCGACCTCGGCCAATCTGCTTGGTGTCGGACATGTTCCTGGCATGGACGGTTGACGTGGCGGCGAGATTCGGGATACCAAGAGTTATGTTCCACGGGAGCGGGTACTTTGGGATGATGGTGACTGATGCGTTGAGGATCCACCGGCCGCACCTTGCGGTGGAGTCGGAGGACGAGGAGTTTGTGGTGCCTGGAGTGCCGGGGGAGGTGAGGCTGACCAAGAAGAAGATGTCATCGCAGTGGAAGAAGGAGGTGGTTGATGGGCAGAAGACCGCACCTATGAAGCTGATGGAGGCGGCGTTTGCGGCGGAGAAGAAGAGTTATGGGGTCATCATGAATAGCTTCGAGGAGCTGGAGCCACTCTATGCTGAGCATTACCGGAAGGTTATGGGTATAAGGGCTTGGAGTATTGGCCCAGTTTCCTTGTGCAACAGGTCAGTCTATTCTATCAACTCTAAAAAAAACTGAAGTTATAAACTCACGACGATAGAATTCACACGCATTGTAATCGTCATTCCGGATTCGTGACAGATCCGGATCCCGTAATCGTCTGGTTGCGAGTTTCGGATCCGTGATAATTTTTTTTATAAATTTTAACCAAAAAAACCGAACAAAATTATCACGGTTCTATCACAGTTACGTTTTTTTTGTATGTTTGTGAATTCTAAAAAAAATCTGACGGTTTGTCAGCTCTTAGAAAAATAAAATAAAATAAAATTTTCTTTTCGACGACGGATTCCGGAATCCGAATACACAACAGTTGGTAAATTCTATCGGAGTGTTCATAACCACTGTAATTAGATACTACAACTTTGACACTACAATATGAAATAGGAACATAGAGGACAAGGCAGCGAGGGGCAAGAAATCCGCCATAGACAAACACGAGTGCCTACGGTGGCTCGACTCCAAGCCACCGGACTCCGTCATCTACATCTGTTTCGGCTCGCTCACCAAAATGTCAACTGCCCAACTCCATGAAATTGCCCTCGGGCTCGAGTCCTCGGGCCAGAACTTCATCTGGGTGGTGAAAAGACCCAGCGACTCTAAGATGAATGGGTCAGAGGAGGGGGAGGAATGGCTACCGAGCATGTTCGAGGCTCGAACCAAAGACAAAGGACTCGTTATAAAAGGATGGGCTCCGCAGTTGATGATATTAGACCACGTTGCAACAGGCGCGTTCGTGACGCACTGCGGGTGGAACTCGACATTGGAGGGGATTTCGGCTGGGGTTAGATTGGTGACGTGGCCGGTTTTCGCGGAACAGTTTCTCAACGAGAAGTTGATAACGGTGGTTTTGAGGACCGGGGTTTCGGTTGGGGTGGACCGGTATTGGGATATGGTGGTGGAGGAGGCAAGTGTTGGGAGGGAGGCGGTGGAGACGGCGGTCAGGAGGGTGATGATTGGGGAGGAGGCCGAGGAGTTGCGGCGGAGAGCGGAGGATCTTAAGGAGAAGGCTTGGAAAGCTGTTGAAGAAGGTGGTTCTTCTTACAAAGGGTTGATTGATTTTTTGGAGGAAGTTGGGTCTGCTCATGCTCGTGAGGAGTATTAAGCCATTAAGGTGTTGATCGATTAAGGTTCTCTTTACAAAGAGTTTGTGTTTTATAAATGAATTTATACTAGTTTATAGTTTATTTTCGTATTTATAAACCCGCTAAATATATATTATTCTCATAAGGATGTTTACTTAAGTTTTTTTTTTTGGGTTTATTTTAGTGTAAAATACATTTTTACTCCTAAAAATTTTAAAAATAATCCAATTTAGATATGAATCGGAGGGTAATCGAAGAATCCAATCTCGAAGGTGTAGTTGTGGACCATAATGATGTGGTTGTTTTGAAGGAGAGGAACTTCACGGGTGTGAATGTTATGGTCGGATTTGTAAAGATGCGAACGAGAGCAATTTCGGGTATAAAGAACAAATAAACCCATCCATGAAAAATAACCTAGATTGAGGAGGTTATTTTCTTTAGAGGTTTATAAGCCCGAATAAACTCGTTTAAAAAACAACCCAATCACAAGTAAACATACACCAAAAAATAACTCAGATTTAGAAATTAAATGAAAGGTTTATAAACCTTTGATAAACAGACTCTAATATATTGAAGTAAAAGGGTGTTAGTTATCATGCTGTTTTTAGGGTGTGTTTATGAATTTAATTAAATAAAAATAGTATTTGGTATATTTCACTCAACCAGAGGGTTATTAAAAATAATAATTTCAAGAATATATATATATATAAAGGATTAATAATTTAGTTTATTTTAAAATATTCATTAATTTGTATTAATATACTTACCAATGTGGGTAAGTGTTCAGGTACGGCCCTTTTATTGCGGTACGGCCGTACGGCTGTACCGCAGGGCGACACGTGTCCCGAAAAAAAAAAAAAAAATTTTTTTTTTTTTTTTTTTTTTTTTCTCTTTTCTGAAACGATTTTTTTTTTTTTTTTTTTTTTTTTTTTTTTTTTTTTTACGGAAACTAATGAAAATTTATTTGAACTACCATGTTATAATTTATGCACTATTATCCTATAAACTTTGAACTATTCCTACATAATCCATGAACTATTACTTTTTAATATAATCCATGAACTATTCTATTATAATTCATGAACTATCCCATAATAAGTTTTAAACTATTACTTTTACTCCTTTATAAATTTTTGCACTTTAAACTATTCTATTATAATTCATGAACTATTCTATTATAATTTATGAACTATCCCATAATAAGTTTTGAACTATTACTTTCACTCCTTTATAAATTTTGCACTATGAACTATTCTATTATAATTCATGAACTATCCTTTTAGAAGTTATGAACTATTACTTAATAAGTTTTGAACTATTACTTTCAATCCTTTATAAATTTTACACTATGAACTATTCTATTATAATTCATGAACTATCCTTTTATAAGTTATGAACTATTCCATAATAAGTTTTGAACTATTACTTTTACTCGTTTTTTTTTTTCGGGACACGTGTCGCCCTACGGTACGGCCGCACGGCCGTACCGCAATAATGGACCGTACCTGAATAATACCCTACCAATGTGACTTAAACTTTTATATATAAATTTAAAAATAAATATATTACATTGTGAACATACATAATCAAATATGATATGATTTATCATTCTATAATACGTATAAAATAAACAACAAATTTCAAGAAGAGTTCATACCAAACACTTGACTAATTTCAATTCCTCACTTCAATCTGATTCCTGATTTCAAACCGATTCTTACAGTCATACCAAACGTGTCCCTAAATACTTATTTTGTATAATTGTTATTTTCGTTTGTAAATAATACAGATCAGTGCATTTTAATATTTCTACAAGCTTCAAATTAACATTCGATTCAATCTTTTGATGCCCTACTCTACTAGTTTTGACTTGCTATTATGGGCCTCGCTCAAACTATTTTTATACCTTCCAAGGAGCACTTAAAAGATACGATTGTTGGAATTATAAGGTCTTTCACCCATCAGAGTTGGTTCTACCTGCAGGGATTGAATATGAAAACCTCCAGCACAAATGGCTACAAGAAATGGCACCCCTAGTGTTATCATGTGGTTCTTCAAACCTGGAATACCATACCTTTGTCTGGTTAGGTACTGTTAATTCCTACCTTTTCCTAATATTTGGTAGTTTAGCCGCACTAGTAAATACATGTTACTAGTTAGTACTACCATCAACGAGTTGTCAATGAGAGGAAGGAGATGAATCCATATCTAGATCTGGATCTAGATCTAGATTTGGATCTAGATCCACTGTCATTCACAGGAGATGAAACCACCATCGCCGAGAAGGAGCCAAAAGATTCGTCCCTAGTGTCGCCGGAGAAACCAGCGCTGTCTCCGCCGTCGAGAAGCACCGTCAGGAAACACGTCCCCCAAGCAACCACTGAAGAGATATCCGATTAGTAGGAGCTCTCCTTCATGACGTGTATTGAAAGTTGAAACCAAACAGGAGAGAGAAGAGAGAGAGTCTTCAACCCTCTTGCCCTCCTCCTTCAACCCTCTTCATCCAGCAGTCTCACGAGCCCTCCATTTCTCGGCCTCCAGTAGTCTCATGAGCCCTAGATTACAAGGAAGCCAGATTTAGATCCATCTAGATCTAGATCTGTGGTGGTGGGTGGCGATTGGAGATGGCGTCGAGAGGGGATGCTGATGTAATGGTTTCGAGTTTGAGAGAAAGATGAGAGAAAAGTGTGAGAAATGAAGGGATGCAATGGTTGCGAGTTTGAGAGAAAGATGGTAGAAAAGTGTGAGAAATGAAAGAGGAGGGAGACGACCGTTCGAGTTTGAGAGAAGAATTAGAGGGTTAGGTTTCTACGGTAAAAAAATAATATAGGGGTACATTTCATTAATTAAAAACAATAATAGCCTAGTTACTATTTGACATTCTCAAAAATGCCTAGTTTTCAAATTAGCCCAAAGAAAAATCAGATTTTGAAAAAAGTTATTTATACCAAATATAAATTCAACAGTCAATTTACTAAAAGCAAAATAATATCATAAAGAGATGCCTAAAAAAACTTAGGGTATTTTTGGATATGAATATAATATTTGACTAGAAATGATTCATTGATAACATTGCAAATATGATACTATTAAGCAACAACGTAGGGTATTTTAGGAGATTAATGTAATATTTGACTAGAAATGATTGATTGATAATCTATACATATAAATTATTTGGTAAGTAGTATTATTTAACAAATAATGACAGATTTAATTTTATTAATATATCTTAATTTATCCTGTTTAATTACAAGAAGTAATCTATAGAATCCGAAAATTATAATACAAAAATCTAAATAAAGAAGGTGAATAAATTATAATTCTACAAGAAATATAAAAATTAATAAACGATGTAGTCATGAAAAATTGTTCTTTGGTTGGTAGCCCATTCCTCACACCCTAATGCCAGCTTGATAAGTTGGATCTCACGATTTATTATTCTTTTACAAATTATAAATATACATTAATTATGACACTTGAATTTTCTTTTTTTGAAAGGTTAATATATTATACGAAGTAGGAATTTACAAGGGGGGTCTACTAGACCAAAAGGATGATCCAAGGACAAAAGAGAGGGAAAACAAGAAATGAAACGAATTACATTAGATGAATGCCGAGAAGCTTAACCCACATGAGTGAGTTTGGTGAACGATTCTTCCAGTGGCTAGTCGTGTAGTTCTTTATGGCAATAATTGCATTGTGAGCACCAGTGGAAGCATGAGTGAAGCAGTGGTTGTACAAGAGGTCATTTCTTGCTATCCAAATGAAGTAAATGTAACATGTGATGGAAGAGATACGAACATGGGTGATTAGGTCATGCTTGTGGGGTTTGAGAGTACTTAACCAGGTCCAAATGTTGTAGCTGTAGGGGTAAGTTGGGGGGAGCCTGGACCATCTGGAAATAATGTCGAGAACAAGAGTTGAATAGCTGCAATTGTGTAAGAGGTGATCTTCATCTTCAGGATGGTTTCCGCAGAGCTTACAGGTGTCATCCTGGACAAGGTTCCAATTTAGGAGCTTGGTGAGGGTGGGGAGGCGTTGATGACTAGCAATCCAGGATATGAAACTACATTTCGGAATGTTGATGTCCTTCCAAATGATCCCTAGAAGGTAGGGAGAAGAGAGGGGGGGAGGGGCAGAGACTTCCATACAAGGTTGAAGGAGACAGTGGTGGAGAAGGCTCTGTTGGGGTTGCTGGTGAGGTTAAGGAAGCAAAGTCCGTTGACGGAGGCAACAATCTCATCACGAACCTTAAGGAGCATACACCAAACGTGGTTGTGCTTGTAGTTGGAGGCATAGGTCCAAATTGAATGACCTTTGAGGATGTTCTTATTCACCAGTCGGACCAAAGGTTATGGTCATTATGGGCCAAGTCGGAGATGAGCTTAGAAAGACAAGCCTTATTCCAGGAGAGCAACTCTTTAAAACCAAGACCGACGTCATCAGTGGAGGAGCAGATCACCTTCCAGGCCACCAGGGCACAAGAGCTAGAGGCCTTACACACCAAAGGAAGGAGCAGAGGAGACCCTAAATCTTGAGGAGGATGGTAGAGGGGATGAGAAGGAATGAGCACCAATAATAGTTCAAGGACATAAGGATGGACGAGATATTCTGCTTCCTACCGGCATAGGAAAGGTTTTTCGCACTCCAAGAGTTGATTCTTGTGGCGAGCTTGGTAATGAGCGATAGATACTCCGTGATGCTGAGATGTTTACTGCAAAAGGGAAAACCAAGATACAAGAATGGGAGAGTGCCTAGGGGAAGGCCAGTAGAGCTGGAGAGGAGATCACGATCCTGGGAAGAGATCTCACCAAGATAGAGAGAGGATTTGGAGGGGCTTAAAAGAAGCCCATAGTAAAGACCAAAAGAATCGAGGGTGCCCATCAAGATGTTGATGGAAGTATTGTCACCCCTACAAAACAACATAAGGTCGTTAACAAAATAAAGACGGGTAAGGCAGGGAGAGGCACATTTTGGGTGGATGTTGAAGTCGGGATTGGTGATGTTGACAAGTATCATCGATGAGAGCACATCCATAACAATAATGAAGAGTGGGGGGGGGAGGGGGGAGGACAACCTTGCCTTAGACCCCTAGAACCTTAGAAGAAACCATTTAGAGAGCCATAAAGGTTGATCGAGTAGGTAGGGGAAGTGATGCAAGCTTCAATGAGCCGAGTATACTCCTCAAGGAAGCCCATCCTTCTAAGACAATTCAGTATGAACCTGTGATTATTCATATCAAAAGATTTCAATATATCCACCTTTAGAGCGCATCTAGGAGAGTTGTGGCGATGGTTGTACTTCTTAAAGATCTCTTGGCATATAAGGATGTTGTGTTAAATAGATATGCCTTTGATGAAAGCTCCTTGGTAGTTTCCGATGATTGTGGAGAGAATAGCATTGAATCTGAAAGCGATAATCTTGGCAATAACTTTGTATGATGTATTACAACAAAATACAAGCATATAATCGGAGGGGAGCGTAGGGTTTGCTTTCTTAGCAATCAAGGAGATGGAAGTGTAGTTTACTTGGTTGATCATTCTGCCCGATTCAAAGAACTCAAGGATGGCTTTAGAGAAAGCGTCCCAGTGATGCGCCAGGTAGCCTTGAAGAAGTAGGCGTTGAAGCTATCGGGATTAGGAACTTTGCACTAATCACCCATGTTGAATAGGGTGCTTTTGATATCGTCAAGGGAGACCCCACGACAAAGGGAAGACAAGTCATCAGGAGAGATGGAGGGGAGGGGGCAATCCGTAAAGATGTTATATGGGTAGTGGATGATAGAAGACTTTAACATACCGGAGGAATTGTTCAATAAGATAGAGGAGATCTTATCGGGATTGTGGGTAGGATCGTTAGCGAGATTCATTGGATCCAGAATGATTTTGATAGCATTTGAGGCCTACCTAGTCGTGATGCTTTTAAAGAAGAAAGTGTTGCATTGATCTCCAAACTTGGACCACAAGGCTTTGGAGAACTGGGCAAGGGTGATACGAAGGAAGTCATGATTTGAGTTAAGCAAGAAGGAGGTTCTACGTTTGGTCTCCAAGAGATAGGGGTCATGGGGTGAGGATTGGAGGCTACTTTGGGTGATAGAGAGGGAGAAATTTAGGCTCTTGATGGATGACCAAGAGTGGGCAACTATAGGGATGAAGTTCTCATGAGAGGCCCAAATGTTGTTGAAACGAAATTGACGTTTAGGAGGGAGGGGTATAGTATCAAGAAAGAGGAGGGCGGTAGAGTGGTCAGAGATGTAGTGGTTGTCGAAGAGAGCTATTGATATATGAAAAGAGTTGCTCCAAGAAGGGTTGATAACAATACGGTCAAGCTTACACCAGATCCTAGAGGTGAGTTGGTTGTTGTTCGAGGTGAACTTACATCCTGAGAAGTCATGATCAGAAAGCGAGTTGTTTGAGAAGCAATCCGAAAGATCAATGGAGCGCTGAGAGGTAGTAAACGACCCTCCAGAGAGCTTCTCATCAGGGTAGTATTAAAATCCCCAAGAAGAACCCAAGGTACATTAGGGTTAAGGAGATTGATGGTAGCAATGTTGTTCCAAAGACTCTGACGGTCTTCCTGGAGATTGTGGGCGTAAATAAAGGAGCATTCAAGGGTGGAAGGAGAGTTGGTGATATTGAGGGAGTTTGAAGGAGAGATCTTGTAGTGAATGAGTTGGTCAGTTGTGAAGATGGGCAAGATGAAGGGTGAGCGGGTTCCACCAAACCCAAATACGGAATTTGTGTTTGATGGAGAAGTTTGAGTTATGGTTCCATCTTGGAATAAGGAGGGGGATGCTTTTCATCTTTTAACATGGTTTCAATGATAGCAATGACGTCGAGATTGCGACGTTTAACTATATCATGGACGACTATTTGTTTGTTAGGGTGATTTAGACCTCTAACATTCCAAGTACGGATGTTTAGATTCATGGATAAACCTCTGGGAGAGAGCAAACATCCTTGATGCCTAAAGATGTGGGAACGTGATGGGTAGAGACGCGGGGGTTTGGGGTGTAATAGTTAGGATTTCCGAATTCTAATTAATGTTGATTAACTTAATCGTTGATAGTAATTGACATATAACTCGCGAATATTTCGCAAGTGATGAGTATGAGTCCCACCATTATGTTCCTCGCGTAATTTTGGACGTTTGGGGAAATTTTTACTTTTTCCCCCGGGTAATTATTTTTACCCTCCGGTGTTATTTGGAGCATTTGGGAGCTCCAATTAATAAAAATGCAGTTGAGAAAAATGATCAGGACATCGGATATGTCCTAGATATGAAATAACATGGAGAGGCAAAACGACCAAAAGAGTCGCTATTTCGTTTCTTAACGGCTAAGAAAGACGGCTTAGGAATACACGTTTTCCGAGGCAGTTGTGAAATAATTATCCCTACAATATTCCAGATTTAATATTCCAATGTCGGTAAATTTGGAGAAGGAGGTTCGACCCGCCTTTGGATCGGTTAAAGGATAATTATCGACTTTGCTAAAGGATAATTATCGTCTTCACTATAAATAGCGGGAAATCCTTTATTAATTCATTTCCTTTCACGTTTCCTCGTAAAAGCTCTGAATTCTCTCAACCTTCAAACTCAGATCTACTCTCCGTTTCTAATCCGATTTCAAATCCGTTTGACTTTCTGGATTCCTCTCTTCATTCTCTTCATATCGGTGCCGAGTTTCCGCATTTCCGAGTAGAAGAAGGGTTGGTCGAGCATATATGTCACCAGGGCGGTTCCGTCGCTCAAATTCCGGTGAATTTATCGTTGTCCATGCGTAGCCTGCGTCGCTGTGATTCCGAATCTTCTTTCAGATCGTCAATCGGGTTAGTAACGAATAAGTTATGAATTTATTCGTTTTCTGTACTGCGATTTGGCCTAAATTGACTTTAGGCTTGTCAAAATGGATAATTAGAAATTCCATTATGATCGTTATATTATTCTGGTGATTATGGATAGTTTGTTTGATGAAATCTGATGACAGGAGGTTTAGAAATTGCCTGCGGGCAAAACGTTATTCTGGCGAAATCTAATTAATTAATTAAAGGTTAATTAATTAAATTAGGATTAAAATTGAGATTGAGGAATGTTGATTAGATATTACCTTGAGATTTGAGGAATTGTGAGTTATGTTGAGATATTGAGGTTTAGTTGGTTGTGAGGCTCATAGATTGAGTATGATCCTTATGGATCCCTTTGGGTTTATGTGTGACCCCTTTGATGAATAGAGGTTGATATATCTCTTTATGCCTTGTTTATAGGCCGTGTTGTCCCTCCAATGTAGAGGCGGTCGTGGTTGAGTTTGTACGAGGTTGAGGTAAGTCCGTAGGACTTACTTAGCTACCATCCCTATATTGGGTGTTTGCATGAGTGGTGTGTGCTTTATATGTTTGCTAGGATAGCATGAGTTATCGTTTTTATCGACCTATGTTCTATTGACTGCCCCACTGCGTGGCTGTGATAACCTTTCCCTTTCATCCCGCCGTGGAGTCTAGGAGGTTCTCTGTTGTCGGGCCAGACTGGTTTACAGGAAGGGCGCAATCTACTCCCATAGGGTACACGGATTGTGTGACCGATACTCGTACAGCTGGACATTGCACTCAGAGGCGGGGATGTATCGGTCCTCGTGTCACATACTTTCATCTATCTATATATATATATATATATATACGGTTTTTGAGTGAATGATTATTATATAAAGATAAAAAAATGGGTAAATGTGTGATAACATGCTGATGTGTTTATCTTTCATGATTGTGCTTGTGCTTATGCATTACCTCATATATGTATGGTTAGCTAACGGTTTCATACCGTGTTGTAGATGTTTACATGTTAGGCGCTACTGGGTGATCTGGCAGGGTGACAGGCCTAGGACTCTCGTACATTAGGTGGTTGGTTTGGGGTTGTTGTGTTTCCCCTCCTGCGTGAGGATGATCTTTTGTACCTCCTATGTGAGGATGTCGTTTTATATACTCGGCTATGTTGTTGTTTACTTTGGGTCGTACAGTTTATACGGTTTTAAGTATTTGTTTTATATCTGTCAGTGCCATGTTGTAAGGTCTAGTGAACTTGTTGTCAGGCTAGGGTCAGGATCCATTGTGAGATCCTAGCCCAATGTGACATCCCGAGTCCCGCGGATTCGGGGTGTTACAGAGTTGGTATCAGAGTCCAGGTTGACAACAATGGCACTTGCTACCTGCAATGAGGTTTGATAGGTAAAATAAACAGAGCCCACATGGAGTCTGACGTTTTCAAAGGTTTTGGTTTTAAGTGTGGTTTTGGGATAGAATGTATGAGAAGTCGTCACCTCTGCCATGGATCTCTGCAGCGTAGATATTTATATATATCTGTGTGTATTATGGATTATGTGGATGTATTATATACATATCGATACCTATGGCATATATATAGCCTTATAAGATTAGGTGCGTATATCCTACAGATGACTCAAACTAGAGTAGTATTTGTAGTGGGATAAGGTAGGGGCACACCCCTCTTCCTCCAGTGATGATAAGTAAGGGACCAGTTTCCGCTGTTGTTTCGCCTATGGCAGAGAACGAGTTGAAGAGGATGATTGTGTCTCCATGAGTAGATCCGAGTTTCAAGAATATATGAAACAAGTATATGAAGTGGTGACCAACAATTGTGAGATCAACTGAAGCTTCTGGATCCGGAAAGAAGCAATGGACTGAATCAGTTACTGGAGAAGCAAAGATGATGAATGGGGAACCAAGTCCGATATCAGGACAATCTAGTGATCCTTTGGCCATGAAGATGACTGACAAGGAACTATAGTGTTTTAATTGCGTGGAAGTTGGGACACTGGCGAGCTGTGTGCCCAAAGGCGCCCATCATATGCTTTACGTGTGGTAAAGCAGGGCATAAAGCAAAGTTTTGTTGACACGGCAAGGCATTGCCTTTACAGGTTCCCTTCAAGAGTGAAATCATTCCAGGTGAACGACGAAGATTGAGTTACCCTTCAGTTGCACAGGTTGCAAGAATGAGACAATTATGTTACAATTGTGGCTATCCAGATCATTTGCGTTCTGAGTGCCCTTTGGCACCGATAGCTTGTTTCATATATGGTGAACTAGGCCATCTGGCCCCTTTCTGTCAGCAAGGTAGTGTTTCTTCCCAGCAAAACCTTCCTCTTTCCGGTGTTGAAAGAGTGGAAGTGGAGGCTATAGTGGGGACCTCAGTGATACTTGAGGAGCATAGATCCGAGATCAAGTGATGATATGTAGTGGAGCTACGGGAGTTAGCTGTTATAGGTACCATTCTTGTTAATGGTTTACCTGGTGGAGTGTTGCTTGTTGTGAGTGCTATGCACGTCATGTCTTTCGATGCATGCGTTAATGGTTGAATTTTGGTATATAGTAGAAGGTGGATTTTCTTTTATAGGATTACCTTTTTGGGTCTGAGATACCCGTGAGATGCGTGTTTGTTCCCTTATTTCAGGAACTCGTGTATGGTTGCAGACTTCTTTGTCATGTCGTAGGTGCATGAGGAAGTCATCATGTGTATGGTTTGGATGAATAGATATCATCTGGTGTTAGCTTTTAATAGTAAGACTATTATAGTCTTTACTGAGTTGAGTTAAATAGAGGTCTTCTGAGGTTAAGACCTTTGAAAAGACGGGTTTGTCATCAGGATTGTACGAGCAGCGAGCTGATAGCCCAGGGATGTGACGCCTTCTAGTGTTATACCATGAAGGAGCGAGATAGTCCAACAATGGAAGGTATTCCAGTTGTTTATGAGTTTATAGACGTGTTAGTGAACCGTCTAGTTGCCACCTCAGCGGAGTGTGGACATTGTTATCGAGTTGAAGTATTATATAAGATTGAATGGTAAAGCCACACTATATGGTGCTTGTTGAGATATTGTACTGATAACTTGAAAAGTTGACTGAAACGGGTTTACCCTAGTGGGTTCCATGTTCCGTATTGACGACCTGATGAGTTAGCTTCAAGAAGCAATTGTGTTTTCAGGATTCCTTTGTGCTCAACATATCCCTAGTCATGGATGAGAGAGCAACATGTGTATGAGATAGCATCCCATACCCGTTATGGACACTACAAGTTTGTAGTGATGTCATTTGGGTTGACGAATGTTTTAGTAGTTTTTATGGAGTTGATGAACAATATCTTCATCGACTTCCTTGATTAGTTGGTGGTGGACTTCATGGATGACACGTCGGTATACTCTCATAGCAGAGAATAGTAGACCGATCGTTTGAGGACCGTTCTGCAAATTTTGAGAAATAGAGGGTTGTATGCTACGCTCTCTAAGTGTAAGTTGAGATGCCAGTGGTAGCCTTTTTAGGCCATGTTGTCTCCTCCAGTGGGATCATGGTTGACCTGGCGAGAATTAAGTATGTTGTAACATGGGAGATACTGATGAACATTAAGGAATACGTAGTTTTTTCGGCCCAAGCGATTGCTACCAATGCTTTGAGGAAGGATTTTATATGATTACGTATTCATTTGCGAGTCTTTTGAGAAGACTATACCGGTGTGATCTTCATGTCAGATTTCTATAGATCATAGGAATCTGAAGTATATTTTATGCAACAAGGGTTGAATATTTGACTTGAAGATTCCATATCATTCAGAGAAGTTGAACGTTGTCGTCGATAACTTGAATGGAAAGACGCTCCAAGAGAAGATGATTGTGAGACTGATAGTTCAGCCTCAACTTCAGAGAGATCTAGCTTGGCTAGAGTTGAACAATCAGTTCCTTGACGAGGATACCCAGTTATACCTCAGAGGTTCTACCTGGTCTGTTGGATGAAGTCCAACAGAAGCAGGAGACCTGCTCGACCTTAACAAGGTTTAGAGAAAGGATGTCTCATACTGAGGCAACATAGTTCTCCATGGGAGTAGATGGACTGATGAAGAGTCATGACCGCTTTTGTGTACCTGCTGATGCAGATGGAGACAAAGAATATTACGGTATACCCACTGTACGCCTTATTCAGTACATTCAGGTACGAGTAAGATGTACCACGAGATGAGACGATTATATTGTATGAAGCCGATATAATCAGATTTGTGATACAATGTGTGACCTGTCAGCAGGTCCAGATAGAGTATTTCCGATCTAGATATAAGCCCCACCCACTAACAGTGTAGTAGTAGAATTTGGGAGGACATCTCTATGGACTTTGTTATGGTATTGTGACCCAGTAGAAGATTGATGTTATATGGATTGTTGGTAACAGATTAATGAAACTGGCACGTTTCATTTCTATCAGAAGGACGTGGCTAGTGAATGAATTGGCTGAGGAGTACACTAGACAGATAGTGAGACTCCATGGTATACCGAGAATGATCATTTCTGATCGAGATGGATGTTTTTACTTTGAGATTTTGGGCAGCAGATTCAGACTGCTTTGGGGACGATTCTGTACCCCATGACTACACTTCACCCCCTGACAGATGGTCAGTTAGAGAGGATCATCTAGATCTTAAAGATCTATTATAAGTTGTAAGTTGAATGGGAAATGTGGATGGTTATATTACCTTCCATTAATGAGTTTATTATATAATAATGAAGGACGTGCATCTTTTTGGGATAGCCCTATGAGGCAATATATAGACATAGATGTCGTATATCCTTATGCTAGAAGTGTTCTAGCAATAGTAGTGGAATAACACCTGACCAGATTCATGATTTTATAGTTCAAGTAACGTTGATTGAAGGAAGAATGTTGGCTGTACAGAGTCGCCAGATATTATATGTAGACAAGAGGCGTTAACCTCTAAAGTTCAAGTGAGAGTTCATGTCCGGCTGGAGGTATCTCAGTTGTGAGACGTTAGTTGTGTATTATGGAAAGGGGAACTGAGTTTCCAATATGTCGGTTACTTGAGATCTTGATCAGTTTGGTGAAGGCAACATGATGTTTAGCTTTCACTCTGAAGTTGGTGGATGTTCACCCAGTGTTCCTGTGTTTCAACTGAGGAAGTGTATACCAGGTTGGAAACACTTTGTGAGTTATAATGATCTAGTGGTTAAGTTGAACCACATCGTTGTTAAGTATCCGATTACATTCTTGGAATAAGATATGAAACGCTTACATTCGAAAGACATTCCCATATTGAGGATATTATGGTCGAGATGAAGACCTGAAGAGGCTATGTGAGAGACTGAGGATAGTGTCCTGAGGAACTATCCAGAGTATATGTTGGGACAGACCCATTTGTGGGAGCACGAGTAGATCTTTGTGCTATCTTGATGAATGTTGTGCTTATGTGCTTATATGCCTTGATGTGTTATTCCATGCTAGCTGTGATGTGATTTATGATCTTAGTAGATCTTGATGTGCTAGCGTGATGTATGCTATAGCTGGAGATGATTACTTCCTCCACGTTATGATTATATTTATAGCTGGAGATGGTTCTTTCCTCCATGCTATTTGAGTGGGATTAGGATTCAGATGGAGATGGTTCTTTCCTACATGCTACCTTGATGGACATAGTTCAGTGGAGATGTGATTCCTCCATACGATATATATGTTTATGGGTTGGCTAGAGATGTGCTTCCTCTATGCCTTGTGATGTGGTATGACGAGAGACGTGATTCCTCTATGCCTTTGGGTAGCGTTATGACCCTATTTCCTGGAGATGATGATTCCTCCATGTTTATACTTGAGGTTATAGATTGTTATAGGTTGTGATCTTTTGAACGGAGATGTGATACCTCCGATAGAAAGAGTGAGAGTTATACCTCGGCGTATGGGTCCGAGAGGATTTGGGAATTGTTCAAGTTTCGGGACGAAACTTTTTTTTAAGGGGTGTGTGATGTAATAGCTAGGATTTCCGAATTCTAATTAATGTTGATTAACTTAATCGTTGATAGTAATTGACATATAACTCGCGAATATTTCGCAAGTGATGAGTATGAGTCCCACCATTATGTTCCTCGCGTAATTTTGGACGTTTGGGGAAATTTTTACTTTTTCCCCCGGGTAATTATTTTTACCCTCCGGTGTTATTTGGAGCATTTGGGAGCTCCAATTAATAAAAATGCAGTTGAGAGAAATGATCAGGATATCGGATATGTCCTAGATATGAAATAACATGGAGAGACAAAACGACCAAAAGAGTCGCTATTTCGTTTCTTAACGGCTAAGAAAGACGGCTTAGGAATACACGTTTTCCGAGGCAGTTGTGAAATAATTATCCCTACAATATTCCAGATTTAATATTCCAATGTCGGTAAATTTGGAGAAGGAGGTTCGACCCGCCTTTGGATCGGTTAAAGGATAATTATCGACTTTGCTAAAGGATAATTATCGTCTTCACTATAAATAGCGGGAAATCCTTTATTAATTCATTTCCTTTCACGTTTCCTCGTAAAAGCTCTGAATTCTCTCAACCTTCAAACTCAGATCTACTCTCCGTTTCTAATCCGATTTCAAATCCGTTTGACTTTCTAGATTCCTCTCTTCATTCTCTTCATATCGGTGCCGAGTTTCCGCATTTCCGAGTAGAAGAAGGGTTGGTCGAGCATATATGTCACCAGGGCGGTTCCGTCGCTCAGATTCCGGTGAATTTGACGTTGTCCATGCGTAGCCTGCGTTGCTGTGATTCCGAATCTTCTTTCAGATCGTCAATCGGGTTAGTAACTAATAAGTTATGAATTTATTCGTTTTCTGTACTGCGATTTGGCCTAAATTGACTTTAGGCTTGTCAAAATGGATAATTAGAAATTCCATTATGGTCGTTATATTATTCTGGTGATTATTGATAGTTTGTTTGATGAAATCTGATGACAGGAGGTTTAGAAATTGCCTGCGGGCAAAACGTTATTCTAGCGAAATCTAATTAATTAATTAAAGGTTAATTAATTAAATTAGGATTAAAATTGAGATTGAGGAATGTTGATTAAATATTACCTTGAGATTTGAGGAATTGTGAGTTATGCTGAGATATTGAGGTTTAGTTGGTTGTGAGGCTCATAGATTGAGTATGATCCTTATGGATCCCTTTGGGTTTAGGTGTGACCCCTTTGATGAATAGAGGTTGATATATCTCTTTATGCCTTGTTTATAGGCCGTGTTGTCCCTCCGGTGTAGAGGCGGTCGTGGTTGAGTTTGTACGAGGTTGAGGTAAGTCCGTAGGACTTACTTAGTTACCATCCCTATATTGGGTGTTTGCATGAGTGGTGTGTGCTTTATATGTTTGCTAGGATAGCATGAGTTGTCGTTTTTATCGACCTATGTTCTATTGACTGCCCCACTGCGTGACTGTGATAACCTTTTCCTTTCATCCCGCCGTGGAGTCTGGGAGGTTCTCTGTTGTCGGGCCAGACTGGTTTACAGGAAGGGCGCAATCCACTCCCATAGGGTACACGGATTGTGTGACCGATACTCGTACAGCTGGACATTGCACTCAGAGGCGGGGATGTATCGGTCCTCGTGTCACATACTTTCATCTATCTGTATATATATATATACGGTTTTTGAGTGAATGATTATTATATAAAGATAAAAAAATGGGTAAATGTGTGATAGCATGCTGATGTGTTTATCTTTCATGATTGTGCTTGTACTTATGCATTACCTCATATATGTATGGTTAGCTAACAGTTTCATACCGTGTTGTAGATGTTTACAGGTTAGGCGCTACTGGGTGATCTGGCAGGGTGACAGGCCAAGAACTCTCGTACATTAGGTGGTTGGTTTGGGGTTGTTGTGTTTCCCCTCCTGCGTGAGGATGATCTTTTGTACCTCCTATGTGAGGATGTCGTTTTATATACTCGGCTATGTTGTTGTTTACTTTGGGTCGTACAGTTTATACGGTTTTAAGTATTTGTTTTATATCTGTCAGTGCCATGTTGTAAGGTCCAGTGAACTTGTTGTCAGGGTAGGGTCAGGATGCATTGTGAGATCCTAGCCCAATGTGACATCCCGAGTCCCGCGGATTCGGGGTGTTACATGGGGATAACTCTTGAGAAGATGATGGGTTGGAAGAAGGGGGCGGGGTATCAGCCGTGGTGGGTTCAGGAGGGGTAGAGAAAAGACTTGGAGAGGGGGTTAGGGTTTCTGACAAGACCATTAGAGATGGAGCTGCGAGGGAGGAATCAAGATGAGGAAGGATCGGGGTAAGGGGAGAAGATAAGGGTTTATGGATACCCAAGATACGTAGAGAGGCATCAGGGGTGGGGAGGAGGGGATCAAGGTTGGGGGGGCGGGCTCTGAAAACCCTGGCGGGGAGGGGGTGAACACCTGGTGGTTTAGATGTCTTACAATGGTGCCCAAAGATGGGACATTTAGGGCAATGCTCCAGAAGCCAGTTGTAGGAAACCTTTTGAGAAATCGATTCACCGTCAGGTCCAACTTAAGGGCCAGTTCACGGAGTAAGGGTTTGAAAGCAAGGACCTCAACGAGAATCTTGGCATAACCCAGCCTATCATGGTTAGCGGAGCACGAGTCGGTGAGCAAAGGATTACCAATGGCTGAACCAATCCTAGCCAACATACGAAGGGACCAAAACCGGTAGTCTAGATCATGTAAAGTGGGCCAAATCGGAACAGAAGAGAGGCTCGAGTAGTCAGGAGCCATGCCATGGCTCCAGCGCTTAAGTAGAAGGGAGGTGGATCCACTAACAATCCAAGGGCTTCCAAGAAAGATGGAGTTCAAGTATTCTTCGGAGGCAAAGTGGAAGATGAAGATACCCTTTTCATTCCGAAGGATTTTAGGTTGCGTGACAAGGTTCCAAGTGAGGGAGGCGAACACCGTCATTCTTTGGAAGGCAAGAGGGCTGCGGTTTAGCTCCAAGATCTTGACTGAAAGCTTCTTTGAGCGTTTATAGAGCCACCCATATCGGAGGGCGGAGGGGGGGGTGGCGGGGAAGCCACACTGGTGGTTGAGATAGGCGGGGAAGCCACACTGGTGGTTGAGATAGGCGGGGGTCCGTTCTCCAGGACAAAGAGAGAGCGTTTTTTTTATTCTTGGGTGTTTTAAGTTTTGCTATTATACTTGAATTTTCTCTTGTACACTAACTTTCTTGTACAAGAATTATTGTAACTAATTTTCTTGTACACGATATTATATTTGTAAGACTAGAGGTCTTTCAAACGCTGTCATACTCGCGTGGAAACTCCCAGGAGGTCACTCATCTTGAAATTGCTCCTGCTTAACTTTAGAGCTCTTTGTCCTCACTAGACCACTAGAAAAAAAGAATTCTTGTTGACATGGGTAGCAATCCATTCTTATAAGTTTACCGTAAATTCCCATTCAAATGATGTGGGATGATAGTTTTTATGGGGTGTTACAATCTCCCCCACTTAAACTCCCGACGTCCACGCCAGTCCACCGAGCCGAGTGACTACCTACTAGGGCGATCACACTCGTAACTCAAGGTTACCTCTGGTACCATCTGTAAGACCCGAAGTCTTACGGACGTTGTCCCCATGCCAACCATACTTGCACGAAAACTTTCCAGGAGGTCACTCATCATGAAATTGTCCCCGCACGAGCACGCTTAACTCCAGAGTTCTTTGTCCTCACTCGACCACTGAAAAAAGAATTCTTGTTGACATGAACATCACGCTTAACTCCAGAGTTCTTTATCCTCACGCTTAACTCTAGATGTCACCCATCCTGAAATTGCTCCCGCACGGCGTGTTACAATATTATTAGTTTTTTTTTCTTGTACACAAATGATTTGATTATTCTTGTACCTGAAATTCATATACAAGAACTTAGATCTAGAGAAAGATATTCAAGTTGTTGATATTATGATAAATGATTTATTACGTTAATTCAAATTATTAACCATCATTGATTTACTATCTAGAATTAGAGTGTATCATAATGTAAAATGCAATTATAATTACATAATCTTGTAATTGCTTGTATGAGGGTAATTTTGTATTAAAATTTCAACTGATGTCAAATGCTAATATAATTAGTAATGTCGACATATGCTAAGTAATATTAGTGACATAATGTTACATAGAAAATTCACCTAAAATGATACTACTTAGCACATGTCCGTCCAATGAGTTTCGGAGGCCCCGTGTCAACGTTTTTTTTTTATCAATTTTAAAATTCTGTTTTATTAGGATAAAACACGAGAAAAATGACTAAAAATATTTTTTTAATAAAAATACATAAAAGAATGACCATTAAAAGTAAAACAACTAAAAATAAATCATATGAGGCCCTAAATAAAAATATTGAGTTTTAACCATTATAACATGAAAAAAAATTTTAAAAAAAAAAGAAGGTAAAAAATATCTTAAGATAGAAAAATAAAGATAAAATAAAACTACAAGTAAAAAAGGATTTGAACTCTTGACGTTTGCACCTAATATTGAGTTCTAACCATTGTAACAAACAATCTTTTATTTCATACACCAACTAAATATAAATAATATGAGGTCCCAAAAATATTAGGGACCTTATGTTACTAGACCTAATGACACCTCATATTGTACGAGTGACCTATAAACAATAAGATACAATACAATTTGCATTCAGGATGCATGGTTTATACCTTGATTTTTTTAAAAGGTTAATATATTAAGAGAAAAGAAGAATTTGCAAGGAGTGTCATCTTAGATAGATGGGATCAGAAGCTATATACAAAAGAGAATTATATCTTGATTTCATTAACCAAGAAATTTGGACATTTTCAATTTGATATATTTAATGAAGAGAACTTGCGTTAGGCGGTATACAGAAGCAACCCTAAATATATTGGTGATTGAAAATTGGTCAAACAATTTTTATAATATATGGTAATAAAGTCAAGAAATCAAACGAGGCACAATAAAATATGAAGAGTAAAAGTTACTACTAGATTAGGTGTACATATGGAATATTACATTATACGAAATTGTACGTATTGCACGTTTCTTCACGATTATGTCAATCTAAATAAACAAAATTTAGATCTACCAATTAGGGTTGAGCAAGTTAGATTCGATTTGTTTGAACTGTACTGAACCTAGTAATTTTGGATCAGATCGAACCTGAACCGATATTTTAAGTTCGGTCTTAGGTCCTTATTTTTAAAATATCAGTTTTGATTCGAATTTTGTTAAAAAACGTAAAACCGATGGTTTAACCGAAAATTAAAATTTAATTTTTTTTTTTATGAAAAAAGCGGCTTTGAAGAGTGAAATGAATTTCATTTTTATAGGTTTTTATATTTGTTATTTTAGCGAGGTTTGGATATTTCATATTTATTAGTTTATTGAGATTTGTAAATTTCCGTTTAGGTCCCAAACCTAAACCGAACCGAAACTGACCTAATAGATTCAGTTTTAGGTCTCAATATTTCAAGTTTTTGGCTTTAAGTCCAAACCGAAACTACTTTTATAGGTACGATTTTTTGTCTAAGGTTTCAGGAAATTCGATTTAGGTTTGGTTCGGTTTATAGCGATTTGGTTCGGTTTTGGACCTAGGCTCACCCCTACTAGGTACTTCATCTCATAATTCAAATTGGTCATATGTGGCATATTTAAATAGATTTTGATCACAATATTATCTATGCAAGAACATCGAATCAATAAAAGTCAATTTAAGCCAAATATTCAAGGACCGTTTTACACAAACAGTGAAACGGTCCGATACAAGCCGTGAGTTTACTGTCTAATTTAGACCGTTTGAGCAGCTCTAACACTAAGTATTTCGAAAAAAATCATGTTGTTGAAATCATCTCGATAGTTATATCAACAAATGAAGAGCGATTGAGTGAAGATACAACAAGCATAAAGAGAGAAAGGGGTTAAGGGTTTAAGAAGATTTGCATATTTTCAGCCTCCATCTCACAATTTAAGAAGGTTGGTTTAATTCTTGTACCATATACTAGTTTTTTTTTCTCTTAAGATGATAATTGTAGATTATATGTAGTATATAGTAAAATTATGTTTCTCTTCTGGATGACTCTAACGCATATTATTTTTTAAGATGGTTAACTTATATATTTTTTTGAAGGTTAGGATTTAGACAAATTGATAAATAAATTGTTAGCTCAACTAAAAAGTTTTATTTCTATTTTTTTGATAGAAAAGAGCAACAGCTCCCTGCCCTAAGGCATTTTATTATGCAAATCGAAAATTACAAATAAGTGAGACGGAGAAGAGCAACCCCTCTCATATCCTCTAAAATTAAAGAACGAACAGCCGGCGGTGGACACACTAAATTGTGCACCCCAAAGTCGAGAGAAAAAGCGAAATTGGCTATAGCATCCGCTACCCGATTTCCTTCTCTCAAAATATGCTTGAAACTGAGGATCCAGTCTCGAATAATAAAGCCTTGGCAACGGACTACCAGGCTAGAAAGCGGGTGAGAGCAATTCACCCCCTTCTCGATAAAGCCAAGAACCAACATCGAATCGAGCTCCACCACAACCCTCCGGAATCCTAGATCCCATGCACATTGTAACCCCTCATTTACTCCCCAGAGCTCAGCAGCCGGAGCCGAAGCCTCTCCGATGTTCATCGCAACACCCCCTACCCATTCTCCATATTTGTCCCTGATCACCGCGCCAACTGCTGCAAGATTTTGGCTCCCCCTAGATGCCCCATCTGAGTTCAATTTTACCCACCCATCACTTGGATTCGACCACTTCACTAGCTTCTCAGCTCTGCGCATTAAAGGCCCCTTCGAATTAATCTTCACTGCAGCTTCATATTCTTTGTATCTCTTTCTAATAAAACCCACTTTATCAGATGCAATATGTCCTTCATTAAAGATCCTCGCGTTTCGCCACTTCCATACCCACCATAAAGCAATGGCAAACAAATCACACCATTTCATTTGAATGTCCGGAATCATACCAGTGCTTAAGTTATCAAACAACCATTCTCCCATTCAAGAGAGAGGAACATTTGATATCTGTCCCTTGGTACCAACGTTGCCCAGATTGGTCTTGCGAAACTGCAGTCCCTTAGCAAATGAAGTAACGATTCTTCCATTCATGGGCATGTTGCACAACATGCATTCTCTGCCATGTGTCTACGGTATCTTTCCGAGTTTGTTAAGGGAGCCCTCCAGGCAAGCTGCCACACCCAAAACCGAACTCTCTCTTGGACCGTCAGCTTCCAGATCAGGGCAAAGAGGCCTTCCCTCACCTGGAAATGAGGACGTGACTCTCTGAGAAAAGAAGAAGCTGAAGCAATAGAGAAACAACCATCTGAAGAAAGCATCCATCTAGGTGAGTCAGCTCCCAATCCTTCCCCCAGCCTCTGCGCTATAACCCGCAACATACTCGCGTTATTCAGTCTGCAACTAAGATAAGCCCAATCTCATCCTTTGTCAACCCTCCAAACATCTCTAACTTTAAGCTCCAATTCTGCAGGTAAAAGATTGGCTTGACAGGAGTAAGAAAGAGGCTCATTCGATATCCATCGGTCACTCCAAAACCTAGCAGTGCGACCATCCCGGACACTCCATCCCATATTAGGAACAATCACACGGTTGTATCCTTCCGTTATTCCTTTCCAGACATATGAGCTCCCGTTCTTTCTGTGTAGAAAACTCGGCCATTCAAGATGTTCCACAGCATATTTTCGTAGAAGCACTCTAGCCCATAGCTGATTCTTAAATGCAAACAGCCTCCATCCAGTCTTGCTGATAGTTGCAAGGTTAACGTCCGCGGCATGAAGTAAACCCAATCCCCCATGAATTTTAGGTTGGCAAATCTTCTCCCAGCTGATCAAGTGTGTCCTCCTTCTTTCAACCGTGCTTCCCCAAATGAAATTCCGGCATAATTGATCGAGCTTGTTAGTGATACTTACAGGCAAAAGAATTGTATTCATAACATACCGAGGGATAGTTGATAAAACAGACTTTACAAGAGTCGTTCGTCCTCCAAGGCTAAGTTTACTTGACTTCCATCCCGCTAGTCTAGACGTCACCCTTTCGATCAGTGGGTTAAATGTCGATCTGGTCACTACTTCATGAATCAGAGGGATCCCAAGTTATATACCTAAATCCCGAGTATGGGGAATCCCGCATACATTACTCAGTTGATCGTCCAGTACGCCACGCACATTGTGAGAGACAAAAATACGTGACTTGGCTAAGCTAACCCTTTGTCCTGATGCCCCACATAAACTATCCAAAATTTCCTTAATAGCTCTCATTTGCGAGGGCGCAGCTTCCGCAAAAAGGAGAATGTCATCCGCGAAGAATAGATGGGAAATCGGAGGGCCTCCGCGAGTTAACTTGATCGGTTTCCATCTACCATCACTCACCGCTCTTTCAATCATATGACCCAGTCTTTCTAAACAAAGCACAAAAATGTATGGAGAGAGGGGATCACCTTGTCTCACCCCCTGGGTCATAGGGAACGTATTTGTTTTCTCACCATTCCAAAGAAGACTCATTGAACTAGATGTGATGCACTTCATAATTCTAGCAATACATTCGGAGGGGAGGTGCAAATCTGCCAAGGTATCCTCAATGAATTCCCACCTTAGCATATCATAAGCTTTTTCCAAATCCAATTTGAGAATCATCCAACCTTTTCTACCCTTCTTACGTCTCATCGAATGAATCACTTCTTGCGCCAGGACTGTATTATCAGAGATAGCTCTCCCCGGGATAAAACTAGTCTGCATAGGGCTAACCAAAAAATCCATGAAAGACTTTAGTCGGTTAGTGAACATCTTAGTAATAACTTTATTTGAAACATTGCAAAGGCTAATAGGCCGGAATTGTCTCAACATCTCTGGTTTGGCAACCTTTCCGATCAACACAATGAACGTATCATTCACTCCTTCAGGAAGAAATCCCAAATCTAAGAACTCACGAATGAACCGGATCAAAGATGGCCGTACCTTACTCCACAACTTTTGATAAAATATAGGCTGAAATCCATCCGGACCCGGAGCCTTAAGAGCCCCCATACTCTTGACCGCCGCAATGATCTCAAGATCCGTATATGGACTAGATATATCTTTCAGTTGATCCCTAGAAAGCCTCGGAAAACCACCCCTCTGTAATGGAGTAAGAGGTTCGAGAGCATGTGGCCCATAGAGGTTCTGAAAAAAAGTAACAGCCAGAAACTCCAATGTGGCTTGGTCAAAACACCAATCACCCTCCTCCAATTTGAGAGCTTCGATCCTATTATGCTGCCGTTGAATGATGGTCGAGAGATGAAAAAATGAAGTGTTTCGATCTCCACAAGCGAGCCACTGCTGTCTTGATTTTTGACACCAGAGAATCTGCTCTTGTTCCAGTACTTGAGCAAAATCGGCCTCCAGCTCCCGTTCACTCGCAAGTAGCTCATCAGATGCCTGGACATCCAGCTGCTGATGGATTTCTTCTATTTTCTTCACCAGCGCCAGCTTCCTCTGATTGATATTACCAAAGGTGAATTTATTCCAACCATGGAGCCAAGATTGCAGTTTTTTGAGGGCCTGTGGATGAGGAGCAGCAACCTCCCAAGCTGCTGTCACTAATGGAACAAAATCCGGGTGTGTAAACCATGCCGCTAGGAAACGAAACGGTCGTCTTGTGGGATTACCTTGAGTACGAGGAACAAGTTCAAGTAACAGGGGGTTGTGATCAGACGACAAACGTGGGAGATGTCTAACAGATGCGGTTGGCCATTTGACTCGTGCACTCAGACTCATTAGTACTCTGTCAAGTCGTTTAGAAACTCTATGCTCAGATGTCCGCCCTCTTGCCCATGTGAACTTCGACCCAACAAAACCGATATCGATTAATTGTGTGTCATTTATCCACTGACCAAAAGCTACAGAAGCTGGGGACAGCCTACGAGCACTGCCTTGACTTTCATCAAGTGATTTAATCACATTCAAGTCCCCACCCATAATAATCGGATAGTCTGCTGAGTTTATAGTTGTTGTTAACTCATCCCACACCCCCCCCCCTCTCCGACTAGGATCCGGTGCAATGTAAGAAATAATGAGCCCAAAGTCTCCTTCCCCATGTACAACCTTAGCATAGATGAACTGTCTGTTAGATGTCAAGATTGAGATCTGACATTCTAAGAGCCATACTCCCCCGCTGTGGCCTACGGCCTCCACTCTCTCCTTTGAATCAAAACCCAAACCTTCACAAATCTTATCCGTTGTTTCGCCAGAGCAATGAGTCTCAAAAAGTGCAAGAAAACAAGGTCGATACTTCCTTAACATATATCTCATAGATCTTTGAAAGCTAGCTTTAACAGCCCCGAAGCAATTCCAAAAAAGTCCTATCATTTAGACGGTGATAGAGATCGAAACCCTCAAGATCTACTAAGAACTTGGATCGGGAGCAAGGGGGCACACACCTCCATCCCGCTTCCGGGCTTCTCAGACCCTAAGGCCTCACTTGTATCCATCTTGGTTTCGTTATTTTTATCTCCCTCGACAGCTTGATTTGCATTAAAAACCATGTCCCTTGGTGTAGCTTTGAACAACACCTTGACTTGTTGTGCAGTTATTCTGCTCGAACTTACCAGCGACTGTGTCTCAGTCCCTCCCTTCATGCTAGAGTCTCCTACAACGCCCTTGACCTGTATTTGACTCTCCTCACGCTTCCTGCTGGCTATACGGACACGCTTTCTTGTTTGGTTCTGGGGATCAGAACTCTGTACCAAGTTCTGCGCAATAGAGTTCGACATCTTCACAGTCCCAACTTCCCCATCTGACACTCCTCTATATGATGTATTCTTCCCCGTCATATGCCCTCCATTATCACGTATCGACTTGGTCTGCTTCCCAGGAGGGCTAATCCTACGTCGGGGAACGATCATCCAGGGCCCATGTCCTTCACCATCATTGTCTTGATCCTTCTCTACATCACATTGAGATTGTCCTTAGCCGGTTGTTTCTTGTCTACCAGGAGAGGACTCCGGATCCCTAACTTGTTCAGTAGTCGAGACCGGTATATGGTTCTTGTAAACACACGTGTCTTGTGTATGACCATAGCACCCACAGTGGAAACAAATTGTGTGTAGATTCTCGTATTCCAGCAATAGGCGTTTCCCATTTAGAATCACATCACCCTTGAGAGGTCTAGTAAGATCAACTGCCATGCATATCCTCGCATATCTGCCTCTTGAAATCCCCATAGTATTAACATCAATACGGATAGGGACTCCGATGGCAGAAGCGATCGCTTTCAACACGTTTATGTTGTATATAGCGAAAGGTAACCCCGATATACGGACCCAAACACCAATAGAGGATATGACTGAGGTCATTGGATCAAAATCCGCATCCCATTGCTTCATCATCAGGTAGTTACCGAAAATCTTCCATGGTCCACTAGTGAGTATATCGAGCATATCTGATTCCCATTCAAACCTAACCAGGAAAAAGTCGTTCGGCAGATCAATCACAGACCATCCACTCTTCACATTCCATAATTGCCGAAGAGAGCGTTCCAGAGTGGGAAAGGATATCATACGTCCAAGAAGTTTCAGAACCACCGAATTACGCCATGGAGCATTTAAGATACTTACTATGTCTGGAGCCACATTGATCACTGGAGTATCATCATGCCCTTTCGGATATTCAATCGAAATCTTACCCGAATCTACAAGGTTGTCCGGCAACAGAGGTAATTGCTTCCACGCTTCGTTCCCAAACAACATGGAACTCCAAGATTTGTCTTTTTCTGCATGGGCCTGTGCATTTGCATTCTCTTCCACATTCATATGAGAATCGTTCTGGGCATTCGGTATCAGCGTGTCAGGACTGGGATTTAATGGGGGGGGGGGGGCTCCGGGATCTGGAGCCGCAGGAGGGGGAGCAATAGCAGCCTCGGGCGCCGTCGCTGTCGCCGCAATCGCCATAAAGAAACTAGGGTTTTCGTTAAAAAAAAAAGTTTTATTTCTATTTGATCTTACAAAAAATACTTGTTGATTTTATTTGTATCCAATGTGTTTTTAGAAGACTATATATTAACATCATTTATTGGTCAAATTACATTTTTTTAAGTTGTTAGAAAATAACAGTTACAAAAAAACATGCATCCTCTTTTTTGAGCATGCAGAACGCGCCCACGTGTTGGGCTCCACCACCAGCGAGGCTACCACTCTCCTCCCCAACCATGGGTGGCTCTAACCGTAGTAAGAAGTTGTCCATAAATATCTCTAACCTTTCTCGCAGCCTAAACGCCACCTCAAAGCCCGGCTCACAAACACCCGATTCCAGTCCCTTCGACCCTATCTCTGAGGATCTCATCCGAACCAACAACTAACGGCTTGCCAAATCTGTCTCTGCTCCTCCAGCTCCGATCATATCGGACGACCTCTTCCCGTCACTTCCGTCACCTGCGAAGGCATCAATCCTTTCATTGGCTCCTTCCATCTCACCCTCCCCTAGCCATGCTGATACCACCGTAACCCCTCCCCATTCTAGTGTTCCATCTCCTCCCCCTCTCATTGCTATGGACTAGGTTGGTATCCATGCCACTAACCCCTCTATCAATCCTATATGCCCTCTGATGTCCTGCCGATGAACCTCCCTGTGAGCTTGACCCCTCAATCTAGTGAAGCTCGTGTGTGTAATACCCCAAATCCGCAGGACTCGGGGCGCTACTAGGTTAGGGCCTCACAATGGGTCCTGACCCTAGTCAGACAACAAGTTCACTGGATCTAACAACAAGGCACAAATAAATATAAACATCCTTTATAAAACAGAAAACATCAAGTATCACAACGTATACAAAACCCCACAGCCGAGTATAACACATACATAACATATACAACACCACCCAAAAGCCCATAGAATTCTAGATTTCCTCGGCTGATCACTCCTCCAGATCACTCTGCAGCCCTCCTAACCTGCAAAGGATCTACAACACAATATGAAACCGTTAGCTAGCAATTCATATATAAGATAATGCTCAAGCACATACACACATCAAAATACTATAAAACACCCAACATGTTATTACACATTTACCCATTTTATTATCTTTATAATATTATACACTCACATCATATATATATATACAAATGTGACACGAGAAATATATCATTCTCGCCTCAAGGTAACACTACAAAAAATAATTCAATTGGCCACACTTGTTGGCGACGGCAAGGGTTTGCCGTCGCCGTTGGTCTTTATTTAGCAACGCAACATCAGCGTGGCAAAAAAATCCAATTATTTGCGCGTTATACGACCGTCGCTAATAGTCTTGTAATTGGCGTCGGCTAATCTTTACCGTGGCTATACAAGGTACCTTTGGCGACGGTTATCTTTCCGACGCCAACAACCATATTATTTGGCGCCATATGAAATATTGGGGTAAAAAACGTTAAAAAATAATATAATTAATTTTTTTTTCTTTCAAAATAATTAAAATTCCCTATAAATTTTAAAATTTTATCTCCAAAAACCTTCCATCAATAAAATTTTACAATTATTTCCTAATAGTAATAATAGCTTGTTAAAAATCCTTTAAAAAAACCTTAACAAAAATCATCTCATCGAAGAGACGATGAACTGTCTTCCTTGTTTGTCTCCAAGAACCCTCTCCAAAAGTATTGATTACGGACGAAATTACAGTTAGAATCGATTGACACCGTCCTCAACTCTCCACCTTGTTGATTAGTCCTTTACTTTTCTCCAAAAACCCTCGCCCTAAGTATCGATTACAGAATTATTGTTGGAATCAATTGAAACCGTCCTCTACTCTTCTCCAAAAACCCTCGCCCAAAGTATCGATTACGAAATTATAGTTGGAATTGATTGACACCACCCTCTACTCGCCACCATCTTCTACTCTCCTCCGTGTTGTGTTTATTCTCCGTCATCGTTACCAAGAAGCCGACAATCACTTCTCGAGAATTCCAGTTTGTTGTCCGACTTAATCTCCTTTAATTTGATGTTCTCTTTAACAACTCTTTTTTACTTGTTTTCCATCATACTTTTCCATCTTGTTCTTCTCGACTCGGCTCGCCAAAAGCTCGCTTTTGACTCGCTCATATTATAAAACGACCTGAATACGAGTCTGGTATTGAGCTCGTAACGAGCCGAATACGAGCGGCTTGCAAAAGCTCATTTACTACTACTACTACTACTACTAATAATAATAATAATAATAATAATACTAATAATAATAATCATAATGATAGATTTGAACCGGTAAGATTATTTTCTTGACGTTTCGGCGATCCCTAGGGCGATCTAAAGGGGCCCTCCTGTGGCGGCGCGATGCTTCTTCGGCTTGAGTGACGGCGTCCCCTGGCGGCCGGCGTTCCCTCCCGCCCTCCTCCCCTGGTGGCCGTTCTCCCTCTTTCATTTGTGTTCTCTCTTCCGGCCCTTTCCCCCATCAGCGGACTGTGTGCAATGTTTTCCCTTCAGCGTCCCCTCTTTCGGCGTGTCTAGGCCTGGCGTGCGTTCTTCCGGCCTGCAACCTTCTCAAGGTCTTCGGCTGGCGCTCCCAGGCCCTTGGTTTGTCTTCTTCGGTTGGTGTTCTTCTTGGCCTCCAGTATCAGGCTGCCTTCTTCGGTGTCCTAGGACTTTTGGTTTGTCTTCTTCGGCTGAATGCCCTTCTGTCCAGGTTGTATTTTCTGGTGCCTTTCCTGCATTTGCCTTCTTCAACCCAGGTTTGTCCCTCTCTTGCATTCTCAGTTTTGTCTGGGGTTCGTTTTGATCTTGGTTGCTTGCATTGTACGTGTGTGTGCTTGAGGTTTGTGGTTGCTTGAGGTTGCTGTTGTGTTTGTGTTTGTGGTGCTTTGTGTGTTTCTGGATGAGAGGTTCGGGTTCCGCTCCAGCCGTGCGGGTGCACTGCCCCTTCATTGGGCGGGACGGGTGTCATGATGGTGGGGGTAAGGGACTTACCCCGGCTTACTTCATTAGACACTTGCGTGATATTCATTTGTGTGATGGCTCCCTTCCCGGGTTTAAGTCTCTTGTTTGTTCTGATCAAGGTATCTATGATAGTTTTGTGGCGGTTCTTCGGCAAGTCGGTCTTTGGTTTTGTGGTGAATGTTGTGTCACTCACACGGTATCTAAGAATTGTGTTCATTCAGATGGGGTTGTTGCTGCTCCTTTGTCTTGTGATGGGTCGGTTGCTTTTTATATTCATGGTTGGCCTCGACCTTCTCTTGTGGTTGCTCCTTCTTTGGATATCGTGGATGTTGTGGGTGGCCTGAATGCCCTTGCTCATGATGATGTGTTTGATGTCTCCTTGGTGGAGAAGGTTTTTAATGCCGATGTTCTTATTGTGAAGAACGTCCCGTGGAAGTGCAGATTGGGTTTTGCTAGGGTTCTTAAAGACGCCCTTGATCGGGTTCTTTCTAATCCCTCTTGTGTGTCCGCGTGGGTTTGTCTCCTTATCTTACCTCGTTGTATCCTTCATCGATATAAGCCTAAGTCATGTTCTGAAAATCGGTCGGGTGTGAAGCGGGGTTTGCAGGCTGAAAGTATTGCTAGGGCTGCACGATTGTGGAAAGAACCGGGAGGTATTAGATGTCTTGTCGAGGAACTTCTGGCTTCTGTGGTTGATTCCCGCCCCAGGGATGTTGATGGTAGCCCTGTTGAAGCTAACTTGAAACAGTGTAAAAGGAAGGTTAGTGATGATCATTTTGCGGCTGCCATTCGTATCCTTACCTCCTCGGGTGTTGCTCCCATGTCTGAGGATACCCTCCAGGGCCTTTTGGATATGCACCCGTCTTCCCCGCCTCCTTCCTTACCTTCTCCAGTCGGATCAGGAGTTGCTCTTCAGGTTAACAAGAGTTTAGTCCTTGATAGGATTAAGAGTTTCCCTAAAGGCACCTCCTGTGGTAGGGATGGTTTGCGGGCCCAACACTTGTTGGATGCTCTTGGTGGTGGGGCTGTTGCTATTGCTGATGATCTGGTTGAGTCGGTTTCTGGGGTTGTTAACCTTTTCCTTAGGGGTTGTTGCCCGAACACCCTTAGTGAGTATATTGCTAGTGCTCTTCTTACGCCTCTCCTTAAACCGGGAGGCGGGATTCGCCCTATTGCTGTTGGCTCTATTTGGAGGCGTCTTGTATCTAAAGTTGCGGCTTTTGTTATTGGTAAGTCCCTTGGACCTTATTTTGAGGACGCTCAGTTTGGGGTTGGGGTTCCGGGCGGCGGGGAGGCTGTTCTGCATGCGGTCAATCGGTTAGTGGAATCTCAGGGTGAAGATGATAGTATTTCCATGCTTCTGGTTGATTTCAAGAATGCTTTTAATCTCGTGGATCGCACTTCTATGATTTCTCAGGTCCAACAGGTTTGCCCCGCCATTTCTCCTTGGGTTGAGTTCTGTTATGCCCGCCCTGCACGTCTGTATTATGGTGAGCATGTCCTTTATTCTTGTAAGGGTGTTCAACAGGGAGACCCTCTTGGCCCGTTGCTTTTCTCGTTGGTCCTTCATCCCCTTATCCGAAAAATTTCGGATTGTTGCCGGTTAAAGCTTAATGCTTGGTACCTTGATGATGGGACGTTGATTGGTGATACCCTGATGGTCAGTAAGGCGCTTGACATCATCAGGTCGGATGGTCCCACACTCGGTTTGTACCTTAATATTGGTAAAACGGAGATCTTTTGGCCGAAGGTTGATCCGCGTAGTTATGAGCCCGGTCTTTTTCCTGAGCTTATTGCTAGACCGCTTGATGGGGTTAAGTTGTTAGGTGGTGTTGTTAGCCTTGACCCGGCCTTCTGCTCTCGGGTTGCTTTGATGAGAGTTGCGAAAACCAAGTCTTTGATGGAGGCCATTATTAGATTGGGGGACCCTCAGTGTGAGCTTTTGCTTCTTCGAGCTTGTTCCGGCGTGTCTCGTCTTTACTTTGCTATGCGGACTGCTCCCCCTTCTCATTTCTCCGAGGCTATGGGGGTCTTTGATCATGCCCTTCGTTGTTCTGTTGAGCATATTGTCACTGCTGGGGGGGCTGGATTTGGCCCCCTTCAATGGCGGCTATCCACTTTGCCGATTAGTGACGGAGGGCTTGGCATTTTGTCATGTGCTGATACTTTGCATTTTGCTTTTCTGGCTTCGACATCTCAGACCCGTAGCTTGCAGGATCAGATATTGAAGTTTTCTGGTGTTTTAGGTGATGGTGCCGCTTTTGAGTCGGCTGCTGCTTGTTGGGTCAACTTCTGTAAAGACTACAACTTAGATATGACTGTGATACGTCCAACCCCCCATTTAATGAAGAAATTGGCTGGATGTTATTACAATATCGTGTTTAAGGGTTTTCTGAGGGACTTTGACCTTACGGTTAGGCAGAAGGCCGTTGTTGAAAACTTGAGGCTACCCTTGGCTCAACATTGGCTTAAAGCGGTCCCGATTTCTGGTCTTGGTCAAGTTATGAACCCGGCTACTTTTCGTATTGTCATCAAGTATCGCTTGGGCATTGAGATGTTTAGGGAGGGCTCCAAGTGCCCAGCTTGTGAGAAGGGCATTTTGGACGCTTGGGGTGACCATGCTCTTGCTTGTGCTGCACAGGTTGGTATTAAGCATCGGCATAACATGGTGCGTGATGCCTTTTTTGATGAGTGTCTTAAGATTGGGATCTCTGTCCGAAAAGAGGTACATACTGGTATGGTTGATGATAGAGGTGGGGAGCTGCGTCCGGCCGACATCCTTTTATATAATTGGTTTCAGGGCAAAGACACTTGTGTTGACATCACTGGTACATCTCCTTTGTCTTCACCTGGCCTGTCTAACTTCATTCCGGGTAAAGCTGTGAGGGTTGCTGCTGATAACAAGAGGAAGAAGTATGCTGAAGTTTGTAGCTCCATGGGGTATCACTTTCTTCCCTTTTCCTTTTCCACGTTTGGCGACTTGGGGGACGACGCGGTCGAACTTCTTAAAAGGTTGGGCTCGGTTGCTAAAGAGTTGCCCGGATATAGTAGGAGTACTTGTTTTATTCTGACTAGGATTGCGTTTACCATTCAGAAGGGATGTGGAGCCCAACTTGTTAGTCGGCTCCCATCCAACGGCTTGTAATGTGTTTTACCTTCGGTTTTATTATTAATATAATAATAATAATAATAATAATAATAATAATAATAATAATAATAATAATAAAAGCTTTTTAAAAAAGCCCACTCCCTCACCTTATCACCCGATACTCAACATTTGGTTTTGGAATTTGTTAACTGGGAACAAACGGCACTTCGGCGAGACGACGACTAGTGTTTGGCGAAGACTAGGGGAGATCAGCGGTCGGCCGACGAAGACGACTCCAAGCATTTCCCGATCTCTCTCAGCCTCAGGTACGCTCCTCTCTTGCAGTCTCGAGTACCATACCATCCTATATTCCTGATTAACATTATTCATGAGTTGATTAAATTAGTCCTTAAACATCAGAGTTATAATCTCGTGCTGAAGTTTGATTTACGATATTGAAATGAATGATGGAAATTTTCTTTTCGAGCTTCGTATCATCACCTAATCAATTTGTCGTTTCTATTTTGTGGATTTGCTAGTTTGTTTTCGCAGAACTGGAATTCTATTGTTGTTGTTGTTGTTGTTGTTGTTGTTGATTTCCGAACCTCTTTTTGTTTGCGAGTTGGATTAACAACGTATAATTGGTTTATGGTAGCGTTGTTGTGTTTAGACTTTAGAGAATTTGAAATATATGTTCCTGCGATCTCTTGATTATCCTTCATCTCGCTTAAATTTCAGAAGTACTTGGAGAAAACATTTATGTTTAGGAAATCATGATGCTATGTGAAATGCAATTTTTTAATCATTTGAAGAGATATTGAGGAGTAGACTGATTTCCTGAAGTACAGTAGCACAATGAATCAGTATGAGCATACCTTGAATGTTTGTTTTGTTTTTGTTTGGGGTTCATAGTCATAGAGATTCTTCTCTGAAACTTGAACTTTAGGTGGGTGTTAACGGGTACATGAGCAAAAGGTTCCCTTTATGGTAAACGGGATCTGCTTTTCACATATCATCATGCCAACTAAAAAAATGCAAAAAAGCATGAAAAAGAACAGTAAAGAAACATTGATAATGGGGGTGGCGCTTTTAGATTTTCAGTTTTCGGTTTTTGTCTTCCTCTTTGTTTTGGCATTCTCTGTTTAGTGTTCTTTTGCCTACTTTCAATGTCTCTAGATACTCTAGGTATAAATATAATTTCCACAGTACTTTTGGGGTTGGTGCCTTAGTTTTTGAGTATTAGATGGTTGTATTTCCCTATATTTTGGCATTCTATGTTGGTGTTCTCTTGATGTGTTTGCTTGGATACCGCTATTTCAATCTCTCAATATCCAGGTAGGTTATGTCTGGGTTATCTAGAAAAGAATGCCCATAATATGGAGCTTGCTTTTCTTTGGGCCAAGAAAATAATATCCTATTGTGGTTATGGAGAAAATAGAATTTAATGTTAAGACATGAATTGTTGGCATTTACAAATAACGTCACATTGTTACAATCATGTTCCTGGTTAACATTATTCATGAGTTGATTAAATTAGTCCCTAAACATCAGAGTTATAATTTTGGATTATTGTAGATCTATGAAGTATAATCAAAATTTACAATTAAACGAACGATATTAAGGTGGTGAACTGCTTTGACTCAATTGAATGATGAACACAGAGCATAAGTAAATGCGCTTTTAGATCTATGAAGTATAATCTCGGATCCCTTTATTTTTGATGTTTTGTCATTGTTGCGCCAGTATGCAACAAACTATGGTTTTCTTCCCGATTTGTAGCAAGAAATAACCTTTATTTATTGATATGAGGTCAGCTAGTTTTAGGATTTGATTAACCTCACAGGGGATGAAAATTGATATGTAATTCTATAATCTTTTCAGTTTTAATCTTGAGAAATAACCGGGAAGACTAAAAGGTGACTGTTAATTCATTCAAGTGACACTTAATGCTATTTAGCTTAATGTGCTGAATCTTCTTACCGTTCTTTCAGTTGCATGCTTATGGTGCTTGTGAGTTGTGACAGTTAAAAGCCTTTATGGGATGCACACCAAGGTAGTGAAAATGAGGTATGCATTATAGATATTATTGACCAGTCAATAAAAACTTTCCATAGAAAGTTTGATTTTTTTCCTTCCTGGGAAAGGCTCATGTTTTAATGTCACTAATTTGCTTTATGGTTTTTCAGGAGAAAGATGGAAACAAAGATTATTCAGTGCTTGGAGTTGGGGTAATACTTGACAGCCTTAAGCTCTAGTATTTCTTTTGTGTTATTGTTGGTAGCCTTATATTTGGGACTTGTAATATGTCCAAATACATTAGTGATGTCATCTTTTTAAGTAGTTCCTTATCTCTTTTTTTTGGGTTCATTAAATATGAATTATTTGCATTGTGCATATCATCTTTTTGTGTTTGGTCTAAATGTTTTATTATCATTGCTAATTACGATGCTTGTCTTTCTGGCTTTGCTTTTGTGTGACTGGGTGTTATTGTATTCTATTGCCTTAAATTTGCTGCATGGACTTTAGTTTTTAGACTTGCCTGGGAGTATGGTTATCTTTCTGTGATCATTGAAACCGATTCTCGGTTGGAAACCATACTCTTGGAAAAAACATTACCTCGTCACCATCCCCTCTATAGTCTGGTACTAGCGTGCCAAGACTTTATCAAAAGGAACTGGACTATCCAGATCCGTCATGCCTACCGCGAGGCGAACAAAATTGCGGATTTCCTAGCAAACATTGCTTTTAATTTTTCTCTTGGTCTAAGTGTATTGAGTGACCCGCCGGAGGGTGTTTATGATCTTTTGCATGCCGATGTAAGGGGTCGGGCTATCCCCCGCTTGATTACTACTTAGCCTATTTTTTTCTATCAATAAAAGCGCGTCTAGATGCGCCGGAGACCGCTGCCTCTCCTTCTAACCAAAAAAAAAAAACTTTTGGGGCATTATTTCTTCATGCTTTGCGCCTCACTTCGCAGTATATGTAGAATTGGAGGAAAAAACACTCATGGAGAGCCTCGAGAAACTTGTTCAGGTAGATGAATTGCTTATTCAAATTAAGGCTTATATTTCTTCAACGTGCATCTTCCCCTTTCCCGAACCATTGTAACCCTTGACAATCTCTTATGTTTCTTTCCCTCTCTTCTTAAGGAAGAAACATGGGAAACAGATGATGGAAGTCAGACAAATATTTTATCAAGCAGTATGCAGGTAGTTGTTACAAAGTTAGCAACTGTGCTGATCGATTGATTCCCTCGATATATCTTTGATAGCACAGCCCTTTCCTCTGATTTTGCAAAACCTCGGGAATTTGACGTTGAAAAACTTTGATGTATTTTGGGAAGGCTGTAGTAGAAACTAAAAAGCTGTTGAATATTATATAAATTTGTCCACTGTCGTAATATCATTAGTATATGGTGCAAATATGATATTCAGACACCGCAGGAGATGCGCTAACAGCAAAATTGACGAAGCACTTTGAGATGAAGTATGAAGAATTGAAGAAACTTTTTATGCAATCGGAGGGCAATGAAAGAAGAAGCTCGCATTCACTTACACAGGTTAGTTTTGGTAATCTAGAATTTTAAATTCTTTAAAAATTCAATGTTTAATAAGTAAATGCTCATCTATGTGCATAAGACTTCGTTACCGTAATTTTTCTCCGTCTAAACTATTGTTATTATTTCATATTTTATAGGTTGCAACTAGTGCACATTGAAAAGAGTCTATTAAAGATGGAGATCATGTAGCATTAGAAAAGGAACCAATTAGCGAAAATGATGCAGTTGATGAAAAATTTGTTCAAGTAGAAGATGTTTAGATCGTGAAAGTGTGTGATTGTGAACCTCATTACCACTTTGATAAAGATGAAGGACATCTAGGTTTTGTACTTTCAGATTGTGAGCTTATTTACACTTCGAATCGTGCTATTTTGATTATTTTGGAGGTTAAATACACTTTTTTGTTTTGAAAAAATTGTTGTTGCAATTTGATGCAGTCATTTAGATGTTTTCAAATAATACAGGTTGTGGTATAGTTTTACAAGATGTGGTAGAATTTCCCCACCAAATTTACTTGTCACGGCAGGTTACCATTGCTAAAAACTAATATTTTAAGCACATTTTTAAAATTTGCGACGGCTAGATGCCGTCGCCAAAAATACAAAATTTCCCACTAAATTTAAATTTTACGACGGCTCCTTGCCGTTGCCAAAGATACAAAATTTCCCACGGCTATTAAATTTTGCGACGGAAATTGCCGACGCAAAATTTAATAGACGTCGCAAAATTTAATTCCGCACCAAATTTTAAAGTTTACACACCGGACGGCGACGGCTTTAGCCGACGTGAATATTTGCGACGGATATATCCGTCGCCAATAGGCGACGCAAATTATTAGTGACGGCCATTGCCGTCGCACAAATTTTTCGCGTCGTCTGTTCTAGCTACGCCCGGTTTTGCCGTCGCTAAGCCGTCGCCGTTGATTATTGGCGACGGCAAATGCCTTTTCTGCCGTCGCAAACAGTCGTCGCTAATTAAAAAAAATTTTTGTAGTGTAAAATAGCCATCCTGGCACACATCCATGTAGGCCATATGGAATGGGAAGGCAACGTTCCAGTCCGTATACCAAGTATGACATGACCACAGAGAACCTCCCAAACTCCCTCATGATGAAAGGGAACGGTTAACACTGTCACTGCAAGGGGGCTAATCGTAGGTCGGTAATAATCAATAGAGAAAATTGGTTAAATAAGGCCCTTTTTGTTTAACGTAGACTAACTAGGCCCCTCTATTTTTTGCCTAAACTTTTAAATCAAAAATAAATTAATCCAAGGGGCATAAAGGGAAAACGTAAAATATAATCCTATAAAATCATCCAACCGTCAGATTTCACATCCAGTTAGGGTTTCTCGTAGTATGTCGCCTCTCCAAAGAAAGGATGTCGGCGTTGCTTTTTGATGTCACCGCAGCCCAGCCCCGCGCCGCCCAGCCCCGCCCAGCCCCGCGCCACCCAGCCTCGCCGCGGCCCGCCTCGCGCCGCACAGCCCCGCCGCAGCCTGCCTCGCGCCGCACAGCCCTCGATGTCACCGCCGCCCAACCTCGCGCCGCGCAGCCCCGCCCAACCCAGATCCGCCGCCAGCCCTTTTGGCAATGAATGTCCTCCGGCATTGCGCCGCACAGCCCCGCCCTGCCAATCACGTTCATCGACCAACGGAGCCACCACTGTGCAGTACCGAGCCGCCGTTGTGCACTCCTGGAGGCCGATCTAGGCAGTCCTGGAGGCGGATCTGGACATTTCTCGTTGCAGCCGCAGGGCAATCCCAAGAAAACAGGAAACCCTAATTTCAATTTTAAAATGTTGCCATAATTACAAAAAAGTTCCCTTGTTTATAATTGCATTTATGACCCATATTTTTTAAATTTGCGAAATTGCCTCAAACTGGATAATTACAAAATTAAAAAACTAAAGTTTAATTTTTGCAGTTATAAATACGGGATATTGACTACATATTTTATAAATACGGGATATTGACTACATATTTTATACATACTGCATATTGACTACATATTTAATAAATACGGCATATTGACTACATATTTTACCGTTATAATTGGGCTTGTGTAACTCGAATGGGCTTGAAACAAAGACGGGCTCATGTAAACGACGGACCTTGTGTAAATGAAAATTATGTATTAACATTGTGTAATTGAACTTGTGTATTAAAATTGTGTAGTA